>CM053615.1:3832691-3899121 GCA_028646535.1 Procyon lotor | reverse complement strand
GTCAAATCTTTTTGATTTTATAATAAAAGTCATATGGGTAACTTTTCTTTCTTGTGTACAACACATACTTTGTGAAATAAAAGAAATTTCTTTTTTCTTTTTTTCTTCTAGTTTTATTTATAATTGTCATATAGAACTTTATAAATTTAAGTTGTACAGCATCACGATTTGACTTATATACATAATATCTGTGAAATAATCACCAAAATAAGTTTAGTTAATATCCATCATCTCACATAGGTACATAAAAAAGAGAAAGAAAAAAAATTTTTTTCCTTATGATGAGAACTGTTAGGATCTACTCTGTTAAAAACTCGAGTATATACCCTATAGTGGTGTTACCTGTAGTGATCACATTGTACATTAATATCCTTAGTAATGATTTATCTGAGACTTGAAAAAGAATATTGAAAGAGTTGGAGTACTACAGAAAATATCACAGATGTTTGATACCTATTAATTATTTGACTCATTTTTTCTAACAAGGGTAAGCAAAGTTAGGGGAATGAAAAGAACACCTAGGAGGCATAATTTCTGATAGCAGATCCTCAAATTGTCTGTATTGTCTCAAATAATTCTGAAGCAGTATTTCTTTTTTTTTTTTTTTAATTTTATTTATTTGACAGAGGGAAACACAGCGAGAGAGGGAACACAAGCAGAGGGAATGGTAGCGGGAGAAGCAGGCTTCCTGCAGAGCAGAGAGCCCGATGCAGGGCTCTATCCCAGGCCCCTGGGATCTGACCTGGGCCGAAGGCAGACGCTTAACGACTGAGCCACCCAGGCGCCCCTGAAGCAGTATTTCTTAAATATTGGCCCATATTTTATTTGAATTAGTATCATATGAAGTGCCTGCTAAGATTGAAGATTTCTGAGTGCTACCCAAGAATTTGGATCCAGTAAATCTGAGGGAAAGCCCACCAATACAAATCTTCACAAGTTCTCCTGGGATTTTTCCTAAAAATTTCCACTTTATTGAAGTGTCATTGACATAAAATTGTGAGATGATTGGAAATGTACATCGTGGTAGTTTGTTCTATGTATACACTGTGAAAAAACTCCCACATCTATTTCGTTAACACATCCATCACTCCACAGATTTATCTTTCCTACTAACGTTTTTTTTTTTTTTGTGTGAGAATGTTTAAGCACTCTTCTCAGCAAATTTCATTTCTACATACAGTAGAATAAGACATACAGTCTTATCAGAGTCACCTTGTTTTATATTAGATCCTTAGATCTTATTCATGTCATAACTGGTCTAGCAGATTCTTTTATAAGTGATCCCCACTCCACATTCTCCAAAGTACTCTTGTGCATACTGAGTTTTGTCTTGCCTAACAGGATTTTTTGAAATACTGTTCCTACAGCCCAGCTTTATTAATGGCTTAAGACTTCTACTGTTTTTAAAGGTGTATGTTGATTATTTTAAGAGTTCTTTGAGGTTTTTTTTTTTTAAAGGTTGGAGACTAAATGTATGTTTTACATATTGCATACTCAGGATTAAAAGTTGGAGGGTGTTATGCATCTGGTTAAAACTCCCTGTATTTCTTGAAATCCTTTTCTCAATAACTCGTTCTAGTCACTCCTTTACTAAGTGCCTTAGAAACAGTTACATACCCAAATTGCAGGGTATCAGTTTCTGTTTCCTCTTTGGTTTTAGATATTCTTGTTGTTTTCAGATATGTGTTAAGCCTTAACCATAAAGTTCACTCATTTAAAATGAACAACTCACAATGTTTTTATTATTGAGTTGTAAGGGTTCTTTACGTATTTTGGATACAAGTCTTCAGATAAAAGTTATTATATTTATAATTTGCAAATATATTCCCCATTCTTTGGACTGGTTTTTTACTTTCTTGAAAGTGTCATTCATAATACAAAAGTTTAGATTTTGAGGTAATTTATTTTTTGTTTCTTGTGCCATGACATTTTAATATTAGATGAATAATTTCTGCCTGTCCTGAAGCAAATATGCCTGCCTTGCTTGCCTTTTTAATGTAATTTAACTCTATTGATGTTTTCTGAATTCACATTTAGTGCTTATTTCTGAGAAATAATCAAACTCTATTCAGTGTTAAAATATTCAAGATTGATGGGAGAATAGATAAATGTTTAGTTGTTGGCAGAATGAAATAAACTGTTTTGTTCCCAGAAGTACCCTGTAGGATATGGATCTCTGATTAGTATAATTAATTAAATACATATTCCTTTCCCGACTTTAGAAAAAATGCATGTAAGGTGCATCTTTGTGTGCCTGTGTGTTAGCTGTTGTGTGTGTGTGGGGGGGGGGGTGTGGATGCACACCTCTTTGTGCATGTGTGTGCATTAGATACTTTTTTGTATGCCACCTCCTAATTGGACATTATGGCTTAGGTATTAGAGTACAGAAAGTGAAGGAAAGCATAAAATATTTGTGTTTTCATTCTTCATCTGCTCTTTAAAATCTCAAGTCTGTTAAGGGTGAGAAGAAGAGAACTGGAAAATGCAAAGAGTTTAAAGGAGACTGCTGACTTTGTAAACATTAGGCCAGGACCAAGGCCACTTATATAGCAACTAAGCTACTCACCTCATTTCACTGGACTCCCTTTCTAGAAAACTAAGTAAATAATAATAGGGTTTCTAATGGCCTACTCCAACTATAATAATTAGACGCAGATTTCATTTTATAGTACAAAAAATAGTATACACTTTCTAAGCCAAGGCCCAATTTCATAGCCTTTCAGAACCTCAATTTTAGCATTCTTTAAAAACTCAATATAAGAAAAGCATGAGGAAAAAATGTTTTTATGCTTCAAGAGTTAATAACTTTTCTCTTGGAAAAATTTTAGTATTTCTAATAAGTCTTGTTCTGATAGCATGATGCTGAAGTGAATTCACCATGTTCAAGAACCACACATGCCTATGGTATTCCCAAAGGAAGTATGTCTGGTCCTTTATGCCAGGCATCAATGTGGAAAGCTTTGTTTTATGTTGTTATTTTATTTTATTTATTTTTTTTAAGAGTAATTTTATTTATTTATTTATTTATTTATTTTTTTAAATTTATTTATTTGACAGAGAGAGAGATCACAAGTAGGCAGAGAGGCAGGCAGAGAGAGAGGGGAAAGCAGGCTCCCCGCTGAGCAGAGAGCCCGATGCGGGGCTTGATCCCAGGACCTTGAGACCATGACCTGAGCCGAAGGCAGAGGCTTAACCACTGAGCCACCCAGGCGCCCCTATGTTGTTATTTTAAACTTCTCTTATTTTTTTATTTTTTAAGATTTTATTTATTTGAGGGAGCGGGAGAGCAAGAGAGAGCATGAGAAGGGAGAAGGTCAGAGGGAAAAGCAGACTCCCCGTGGAGCTGGGAGCCCGACGCAGGACTCAATCCCAGGACTCCAGCATCATGACCTGAGCCAAAGGCAGCTGCTTAACCAACTGAGCCACCAAGGAGCCTCAAACTCCTCTTTTTATATCCAACTAAACCTTATTAAAATGTAGCCATTGGTGGCTATATATTTTGCATTTTTGTAAGATGTTTATATAAACTGTATTCAGATTTAGTAAGTCTTTTGGTAACTAATGTTTTTGACAGAAGTAGTTTAGCAAGAATCATCTGTATTCTGATTCTGTAAGTCCTTTCAGTATTCATTCTAAACTTTCTGAGGCTCTCCTCTATGTTATCTAGACTCTTTAGATTTCATAGATCTATGTATTTAGAAATATATAATTGTTAGGAACAAAATATGACTTCTGAGATCTGAAAAAAAGAATAGAATTTAATGGACTGCGAGGGGAGTGATGGAGTGTGTAGAGACTCATGGAAAAGACCTTATAGCAGAAGGGAGCATGGGAAGAGTGAAGAGAGTCAGTATGGCTAGAGCCCAAAGAGTTGGGAGTAGGCAAAACAGAGACTAGACCAGAACCTTAGAGCCATATTGACAAGGTTATGAGCACTCAGAAACCATGGAAGGGTATTAAGCAATGGTGAAATGATTATATTTGTTATTTAAAAGATCCCCATGAGTCCAGCTAGAAAACAAAGTCAAACAATGGTATGAGTGAATGGATATGCTAGTTGTCTAGAAACTAAGGCCATTGCAGTATTTTCGTCCAGAAGATGGGGTTAGTAATGAGTTAGTAATGAGAAAAATGGGCAACTAAGAGAAGTATTTAGAAGGTAAACTCTTGGGAACATGGTGATGAATGGAATAACGGGAATCAAAGGAGAAGGCGGCATCAAGGATAATTCCTGGGTCTTGGGTGAATTGCAGTGCTATTTACTTAGATAGGAAATGCTGTAAGAGGATCTTTTAGGGGAGGACTTCAGTAGGACTTGTGAGTTAGGTTTGACATAATGTTTAAGGAGCTTTTGAGGCATTTAAATTAAATGTATAGATTGACTTGCCTATGGAAGATAGGGGTATGGAGTTTAGAGGTCATTGCTAAAGACAGATATCAGAGTCATTTGCATATAGAGAATCTAGAGAGAAAGAGTTAAAATAAGAAGAGAAGAGGGTCTTAAGTTTTGAGGAACTTCAGCATTAATCACTAGGTAGGAGTGAAGGTGAAAAGAAGATTGAGAAGTATCCCAAGAGACAGGAATAAAGTGAGGAACGCTAAGGGGAGAAAGTTGAAGGAGAGAATGATCAGCAGTGTTGGATGCTACTGAAGAATGACAAGGGAGATGAATATGGGAATTTGGTTTAAGTAACATGAAAGTTTTTCTTGATTTTTAGCAAAAGCATTTTCTATGGAATGATGGAGCAGAAGCTAGACTGACGTGAATTGAACAGTGAATGGAAATGGCTATATAAACTCTTTCAAAATTAGGCCAGATAGGCTTTAGCTGAAGGGATATGTGGGACAAAGAAATTTTACATTTAAGGTGGGATGAACATTAGGGGCGCCTGGGTGGCTCAATCGGTTAATCCTCTGCCTTTGGCCCAGGTCATGATCTCAGAGTCCTAGAATCGAGCCCTGCATTGGGCTCTCTGCTCAGCGGGGAGCCTGCTTCCCCCTCTCCCTCTGCCTGCCTCTCTGCCTACTTGTTATCTCTCTCTCTCTCTGTCAAATAAATAAATAAATTCTTTAAAAAAAAAAAAAGTGAGACGAACATTAGTGTTTTGTGGCTCAAAGAGAAATAAGAGCAAACGTCCCTAGAGGGTGAATATATATTAGAGGAAGAAAGAGGCTATAGGTAAATACGTGTCCAGGAAGTGGTGTTACCTTGCTGGTTTATAGCTCATTTGTTGTAACAGGTGGAGAGGAGGAGGGAATGGGTGCACATGTGTGTGGGTTAACTAGCGGAATGTTGAGGGAGCTCTGCTTAGAGAAGCCTTTTTTCCGCCCTAAGAGAGAGATGAAGTCATTTGCTGAACGTAAAGAGGAATACAACTGAAGTTTGAGGCGGAAGAAAGGTAGGCGGTTTGAGAAGACTGGAGAGGGTTTGACATAGTTGTGGAACTTGGGAGAATTAGTTGAACAGGGAAAGGTAAAATCGATGATTGTGCTGAAATGAAAGTGTGTTTGGAATTGGTGGTGATGGATTTATACTGGCGTGTCTGCCTTGTCAGATGACTCTCCAGCAGCTCTGCTGCTTGGGTACAAGCCTGAGTGTTCCTCGCGGCCTTCAGGCAGACTAGGGGAGGGAAGAAGCCTGATATACTAGTAGATGCATAACAGCCAGTTCTCAAAAAAAACAAACCAAACCCCCAAGGATATGATTTGTTTATCGTCTTCGCTGATATCCATGATGTAAATCCTGCCTGTGGCCAGTTTGAGGGTATCAACCTGATGTGCCTGAATGTACAATTGGGAAGAAATGAGCAATAGCATACTTTTTCACCACACATGTACGAGAGATGTAAACAACCTCAAAAGCATAGGTAGTAGAAAATGTAAAGATTTAAAATGTAAAACAATTAGGAAGTGATACATTTTGAGTATTACCTACATTTTTACTATAATTTATTTGTAACCATAGAACTTAAATTTTTATGATAGCTCTTTAGCGATCACCTGAATAGTCTTAAAATGTAAGCTCTCAGCATGAGCCAGCCAGCGCACTAGCTATAACTAGTCACAGGATAGAGTGAGAAGTGATATGGAGTGGTGCCCAGAGTACTGTCAGACAAGGGGAGTAGCATCTACAGGAGCCAGAGAGAAAGGTTGCCTGGATTTGATTGATGCTTGAGCTGAGACTTTTGGAATGAGTTAGAGCCAACCAGATGGGAGATGGGTGATGGGAAGAAGGATTAGCATAGATGAAGGCATGGAAATTTAATGAGTTTTACCTTCAGAAATAAAATGCTCTTCATTTGCCAGATATTTGAGCAGGAGGGAAGTTATCTTTCTTTAGGATATTTTACATAGACATAGAAGTACAAAAGCGTCAGAACATTTCTAAGTAGAATTGTTTTGATGGCAAAGGAATTATTAGGAATTATTGAAAAGGGCCTAGAAAATAGTGTATACAAAAGAAGTATGTTTGCATAATGAACAACTGTAGCATCCAACAAAATGTAGCCGTTTCCAGAATTCAGATAAATTTTGGTGTACAGCATCATAGGAAATATTTGCAACATGGTGCCAAAAAATTGTTGTATAAGATAATCAGAGAAGGGACGTCTGGGTGGCTCAGTCATTAAGCGTCTGCCTTCGGCTCAGCTCATGATCCCAGGGTCCTGGGATCGAGTCCCACATCGGGCTCCTTGCTCGGCAGGGAGTCTGCTTCTCCCTCTGCCTCTGCCTGCCACTCTGTCTGCTTGTGCTCTCTCTCTCTCTCTAACAAATAAATGAATAAAAATTAAAAAAAAAAGATAATCAGAGAAAACAAATTTTCAGAGACTCCATTATTAACTAGACCAAGTCTTCATTTCATTAGGGGAATAAAATTAACATATCCCATTCTAAATATTTATGGTAACTAAGAGAATTTTTATATGTATTCACATCATCAGTTAAAACCTTAATACTGTACACATGGTGGCTGTGTCACCTTTCTCCACTTGACCACTGTGCTGTAGCACTTACCGGTCATGGAGAACGGGGGTAATTTCTCTTTCAGTGTCATTTTAGATTTATGTTCCAATTTGTTTTGTTTTTCTGTGTGTGCTCTTTATCCCCAGCTACAAGACATTCTTACCAAAATGTGTTCGAGCAAAGATCCAAGACTATCATATTTTGACAAGGAAACGAATAAGGTACAGATTTCGCAGATTTATTGAGCAGTTCAGCCATTGCAAAGCCACTGCCAGAAACTTGAAACTTAAGTATCTTATAAATCTGGAAACTCTTCAGTCTGCCTTCTACACAGAGCAATTTGAAGTAAAAGAACCTGGAAGAGGTCCTTCAGGTGAGGAGATTTTTGCAACCATTATAATAACTGGAAACGGTGGAATTCAGTGGTCAAGAGGGAAACATAAAGAAAGTGAGACACTGACAGAACAGGTAATCCTTAATGATATGTTCTCATTCTTTGTTAATTTAAGTGAATGACAATAGAAGCAGAGTAATTTTACTCATTGGAAACATGGTCTTGCAATTCTCTTCTCTCATTCATAGAAGCAGAAGTTTTTAGTAGTGTGAAGCTATCAAGGTCATATCTATAATTCTTTTCTCATTGTTCTTAAATGGTTTTTAATTTATTTTTTTAATGACAAATATTAGTAATGGTGTTCTTACAGTTTTCAAAAAGGCTTGAATTCTAAAAGTGATTTTTAAGGAAGTTTTGCCCCTTTAAAATTTTGCTGTTATTGATAATAGGCACAATCATAAAATTTAATTGGAAATTAAATAAAATTTAATTTAATTTAATTGGTAATTTTTAAATTGATTTTATGGTGATGCATAAGATTTTTTAAGGTTTGTACTATAAGTTAAGTTTGCTCATATCTATGTTATTCTTAGATTGTTATTAGAGATTTATCTTTACCTTCCTTCTTTGGTGATTAAACTTTCAGTTTTCTGACAATGATTCCTATTGCTGTTGATTGGATTGAAGGGAACTGTAGCATAATTAGATTCCTGGTACTTTTGATGCTCTGATTTTTAAGTCAAAGCAAGATACGGTTAAGTCTTAGGGTTAGATTATTGAGGGAGAGAATCCCATGTAGTTACTCTCAATACTTTTTATTTTAAAGTATTTGGAATGAATGTTATGTCCTTCGTCAGTTTTGGTCTGAAACGGCTCCCTTAGTTTTACCTGTTTGTAATTTCAAATGCTCTTAATTACAGGATTTACAGTTATATTGTGACTTTCCTGATATTATTGATGTTACTATTAAGCAAGCAAGCCAAGAAGGCTCAAATGAAAGTAGAATTGTAACTATCCATAAGCAAGATGGTAAAAATCTGGTAAGTTTGCTTTATAACCAGATAATGATTATGTTTGTTGTCAGGAAATCTTAATACCAAAGTTATTTTCTCGTAGGAATTCTGATTATAGTTTTAAATATAACTCTAAACTTAAATTATCGGTTTAGTGAGGTTTAGGTTACGCCTAGCTTTTGTATCACTACCAATGCTATCTTCCCGAGTTTCTTGAACATTAATGTATTTTTCACTCATTTTTATGATTAGCAAGACAACTGTTACTACCCCCCAACCCTCACTACTCTGGATTGTGCTAATTCCCTGTTGTGATGCTCATTCCAGACTATATTCTTTTTTTTTTTTTTAACCAGTAGGGAGATGCATAATGCCAGTCATACTGCCTAACTAAAGGAGAAAAAGAAATTATAACAATGCTTTCTGGGATTCATGTAACAGTGTAAACCAATCCCAGGTTAGCCCTACCCAAGCAGAAACACATGATTGGTTCTAAAAGATTAATGTTTTCTCTTCCTTTGATTAGCTCTAGAAAACCCATTTATTGATTTATTTATTTATTTAATGTCAAAAACAATGTGATTTTTAGTTTCAGATGTACCACGTCATGATTTGACAATTCTATACTTTATGCGGTGCTCGCCATGATAAGTGTAGTTAGAAATCCCACTTATTGTAATTGAAAGGGAAGAAGTAAATTCCTTTATACTCTTCTCTTAAATTGCTTATGTGGCTTTTTTTTTTTTTAAAGATTTTATCTATTTATGACAGACATAGTGAGAGAGGGAGCACAAGCGGGGGATGCTGGAGAGGGAGAAGCAGGCTCCCCGCTGAGCAGGGAGCCCAGTACGGGGCTCGATCCTAGGACCCCAGGATCATGACCTGAGCCGAAGGGAGATGCCTGCTGACTGAGTCACCCAGGCACCCCTCTTTTTTTTTTTTTAACTCTGATATTTTTTGACCTCCTGGCTTAAACGTCACATTAACGTTATTTGCTCGTTTAACTTCAGTATTTGTATGACCTGCCCATCTCTCTATTTTACGGTTATGTTTACTAAAATTGTAACTAACTTGTAATTCACTTTAGTCAGCATACTTTCCTGTTCTTAGATATTATATAGTGTACAGCTACTATCTACTAGACTATGAGCTTCTTGAATGTAAGGATCATTTTGGAGTATGTGTTTTTACCCACCACACCTTGCATAATATTCTAGGCCCTACTTTAGAAAGAGCTTGATAGGTATTTCATGGATCAGTGAAAGGATGATTAATAATTTTCAACCACAATGTGGAATTAAGAGAGGAAATATTTATTCTGTAAATATCAAAACTACGCATGTGTATTGTATAAATACACCTAAATACACCGGCATACCTTGGAAATACTGTAGATTCAGTTCTGGACCACTACAATAAAGCAAATATCACAATAAAGTGAGTCAAATGAATTTTTTTTTGGTTTCCTAGTGCATATAAAGGTTACTTTTACACCAGTAGTCTACTAAGTATGCAATAGAATTATGTCTAAAAAAAAATGTACATACCTTAATTAAAAATACTTCATTGCTAAGAAATGCTAGCCATCATCTGAGCTTTGACTGAGTTATAATCTTTTTGCTGGTGGAGGATCTTGTCTCAGTGTTAATGGCTGCTAACTGATCAAGGTGCTGTTTGCTGAAGGTTGGGGTAGGCTATGGCAATTACTTAAAAGAAGACAACAGTGAAGTTTGCTGTGTCAGTTGACTCTTCCGTTGACAAGTGATTTCTCTGTAGCATGTAATGCTGCTTGATAGCTTTTTACCCACAGTAGAATTTCTTTCAAAACTGGAGTCAGTCCTCTCAAAACAAGTTGCTACTCTTTCAGCTAAGTTGATGTAATATCCTAGATCCTTTCTTATTATTCAATAATCTTCACAAGATTTTCACCACAAGTAGGTTCCATTTCAAAAACCACTTTCTTTGCTCATCCATAGGAAGCAGTTCCTTATCCATTCCAGTTATATCAGGAGATTGCAGCCACATTTAAATTTTTTTTTTTTATTTTTTAAAAGATTTTATTTATTTGAGAGAGAGGGAGGGAAAGAGAACTAGAGCACACATGTGCAATCGGGGGTAGGGAAGAAAGAGAGGCAGAGAATTCAAGCAGGCTCCTCACCAAGCATAGAGCCTGATGTGGGGCTCAATCTCAGGACCCATGAGATCATGGCCTGAGCCAAAGGCAGAGGCTTTAACCCACTGAGCTACCCAGGCACCCCTACACTTTTTTTTTTTTTAAACCATCCTTTTACTCTTCACTCTGGCATTTTTCTTTGTCTTTCTTTTTCTCTTAAAAAAAAAAAAATATGGTAAAATACATTTCATTTAGCATCTTGATTTAGCTATTCTGCTTATGGGTATATATCCAAAGGAAACAATCACTATCTCAAAGAGATATTTGTACCCCCATGTTCATTGCAGCATCCTTGGATGTTACCAATTTTTAAATATTTTGCCACACTGATGTGACAAAATTGCTATCCTGTGTTATATTTCATTTCCTTATTTGGAACCTGAGATGGAGAAATTTCTCATGTGTTTACAAACCAGCTGTTTGTGCCTCTCTTCTGTGGATTGTCTTTTCATATGCTTTGACTAATTTTCTGTTTTTAATTGATTTATAGCTTTTTTTCTCAATATATATTGCGTATTAATCCTTTGATGTACAGATTTACAATTCCCCAGTCTTTTAACATTGTTTATGGTATCTTTTTTAGTACCTGTTTTAAATTTTTTTTTAATTTTTTGAGAGCGAGAGAGAAAGCTTGAGCAGGGGCGGGGAGGGATAGAGGGAGAGGGAGAAAATCTTAAGCATGCTCCATGCCCAGTGTGGAGCCAGACATGGGGCTCAGTCTGACAACCTTGAAGTCATGACCTGAGCCAAAACCTAGAGTTGGACCCTTAACTGACTGAGCCACCCAGGCGTCCCTAGTACCTATTTTTATGGCCTAATTGTGTTAGGTAAATACCTCTTATAGTTCTGATACATCACACACTTCTCTCATTATACTTTTTGGTATAAATCTGTATTCTGTGTTCTCATCATGACTAAATATTGTTCATTGCTGAGGCAAGTAGTATTCTGTAATCATATTTCCATTCTTGTGCAGGTTTTGTTTTTCTAGGGGTTAATCGTTACTTCAACTTTTGTCCATCGTATGTATCCTTTCTCTGTATATCTTTCTATTTCCTATGAGCACTCTGTGAATTAGCTCACTTCTCAACATGTCTTTTCACATAGTCAAACATTATTTGACTTCTGTTTCTTTCCTTGGAAAAGTCCCTTCAAGATCATCTGGAGTGGAAGCTCTTTAGACCTTCACAGCTGTCATCCTTGAGCATCCCTCTTACCACCCTGGGAATTATCTTGTCTGTCTTTACTTGGATCCCTGTTTTTCTGATTCTCATATTTGTCTTGTTTTTCTGCGAGCAGCTGTTGGTACTTTTGTCGGGATAGTGACAAATTAGAAAATTAATTTAGGGAGGGTTTTTACAATTTTATGATGTTGAATTTTTCTACCCAATAACATGGTAAGTCTCTATATTCAAATAAAAAGTTACACTTTAACAATAGTATTTTGAAGTTTTTTAAAAATGATTTTGCTCATTTTTTGGTGAAGTTTAATTCTAGATACTATTTTTTGTGTATGTGCTGGTATAAATGAGGCTATTTTTTTCATTTTATAATCTATTTTTTATGTATGTGAAAGCTGTTTTTTGCATCCTGGTATCTTAAGGAATTACCTTTGTGTTGTAGTAGTTTTATAATTGTTTTCTTTTGGGTTCCCCAAGTATACAATCATATAATCTCCAAACTGAGATAGTTTTACCTCCTTGCTTCCAATTTGTATTCTTACATTTCTTTCTGTAGCCTAATTATGTTAATTAAATACAATGCAATGCATTAAGTATTGGGCTTTCTAATTCCTGATTTGAGGAGAAGTTGCTTCTTCCATTAAATTAGGTGTTTTTCCATTAGATGTTGCATTTTAGGCTGATTATATGCTCAGTTATGTATGTATGATACAATCATAACATACCTATATATGATTTTGGTTTATACTACATACCCTTGAACTTATGATATGAATGTTTTAACCTTAGCCATGTATACTTGGTATGTAAAAATAAATTCTCATTATTCCTAATTAGTGCCAACTTTTATATCAGACTAGATAGATTATTCACTGAGAAGATTGACATATTTGTCGAATAGGGTTATTGGGAAATATAGTAAAATTATGGATGAAAAGTGAACTGGAAAAATGTGATAAGCCCATATTTGAGAGGGTCTTAAATATCATACACAAGAACTTATAATTCAGATTGGGTAATTTGGGAGCCATAAAAGACATTTGAGCAATTTAGAAGAAAATTAATTTGGAGAATTAATCTAACAACATGAAGTGAATTTTTAATATGTAACATGCAGTTGACTTTTTAAATGATACTGATTATTTCCTTTTCTTTGTTTAGGAAATTGAACTTAGCTCATTAAAAGAAGCTTTGTCCTTTGTGTCATTAATTGATGGCTATTATAGATTAACTGCAGATGCACATCATTACCTCTGTAAAGAAGTAGCACCTCCAATGGTCCTTGAAAATATACAAAGCAATTGTCATGGCCCAATTTTGTGAGTAATACTGACTTTAAAAGTAAAATTTTTAAAAAGTCAATGAAATACTGACAGAGAATTTTACATAATGAAATGATACATGTAGGTTTAGGAGTTGAGGAACAAAATACTACCTTAATGTGACTGAAATTTCTTTTTTTTTTTTTTAACAAAAGTCTATTTGCAATTAGATTACATAATAATTAGAATTATTTAGGATGTCATTTGCTATCTGTATCCAACTCTGTAATACTTAATTGTACAGTCTGACATTTTATTGCCTTGGTGTGTTTAAGTAATTTTTGGGTGTAAATTTTTTTTGGGGGGTATAAATTTTTTTAAAAAAATCCTCCAATTTATACTTCATTAATTTTGAAATACTGCAGAGGAACCACAGTGCAAAATTTGATAATCATTATTATTTTTGGGTACTATAGCTCCTTCTACTGAAAGCTTTGAACACAAGATATATATGATATCCCTATTTCTAAGACTAATGGTGGGTAGTACTTTCTGCAGTGATGAAAATGAAGATGTTCTATTTCTCTGCTGTGTAATGCAGTAGCCACTAGTATAACTGAGGAACTGAATTTTAATTTATTTTATTATTTATTAATTTTTTTTTAAGTAGGCTTCATGCTGGGTGAGACTTGAACTCACAAACCTGAGATCAAGACCTGAGCTGAGATCAGTGAGACGGTTAACTAAGCCGTGTGCCCCGAGGAACTGAATTTTTTTTTTAAAGATTTTATTTATTTATTTGACAGAGAGAGAGAGAGATCACGAGTAGGCAGAGAGGCAGGCAGAGAGAGAGGGGGAAGCAGGCTCCCTGCTGAGCAGAGAGCCCGATGCGGGGCTCTATCCCAGGACCCTGAGATCATGACCTGAGCTGAAGGCAGAGGCTTTAACCCGCTGAGTCACCCATGCACCCCCAAGGAACTGAATTTTTAAATTTAATTTAATAAGTTTATATTTAAATAGCAACCTGCGGCTACTAACTACACGTGGATCTGCATAGTTATGGACCTTTATATTAATACTGGATAAAGCCCCTGGTGGTGGGTATTGAGGAGGGCACATATTGCATGGAGCACTGGGTGTGGTGCAAAACGATAAATCTTGTAACACTGAAAAAAATAAATAAGATTATTAAAATTAAAAAAAAAATACTGGATAAAGCCAACTCTCATGTATAACATCTCTTTTGCCCAAGTCCTACTTATCTCTCAGCCAGTATGTACTTCAGCGATTGGCACCAGGCTTGAAACACTTGAGCAGAAGTAGTCTGAGTTTGTGAGCATGTGTGTCTTGACATTAACCCACCCTTAATTAAACATTTGAGAAAACATATCCTGACTGATGTTTAAGACTTGATTCTGTCTTATACCTCTTATCTGTCTAATAATAAGTATTGTTTTAAAAAAAGTTACACTACTTGAACATTCTATAACTTAGGTATTTAGTATTTAAAAACTCCTGCCATTCATTCATTCATGTGTTATTTATCCATCCACTCAAGCATTCTTTCATTTATTTACAGAGCATTTACTGGGTTCCTAATATGTACAACTGATTTATGTACGAGAAATACAGTGATGAATGAAATCGATTTTTCCTGCTTTCATATAGATTACATTTTCACTTTTCTTTCAAAAAATGTTCAGATGTTCAGCTTCAATAAAACATACAGCACATTTTGAAAATCAGTAGTCTTTGTCACTCGCTGTAGATCTTCTTTTATACTTTAGTATTATATTAACCATTAAAATAATGCATATAAATCTTTATATTAGTCATTGCTATGGTAGAAAAGACATAAGTGTTTTACAATATATTGTTTGTGTGGTTAAATGAAGATTTATGGGAGTGAAAATGGTTTTAAAAATACTAAATTTTTAATTAGAAGGTGGAAAATTCAAATGAATGAAATGTTCTTAGTGATTTTGAGTGTCTTATGATACCTTTTATTTTTTTTTTAAATCTGTTGAATTGGTTTGAACTTACTGCAAAATAGCTTGGTGCTGCAGTGTTTTTCCTTGTAAGATAACTGATAAACATATAAAGTAGAGAAAACTTAAAAAAATTCTCAGACTTTTAGATTTGACTTTTGATCTCTTAGATGACATTTTGGTCTTAATGTCATGGCACTTGCTGCATTATCATTCAGATTACTTCTTTACCTTTAGAATGGATTTTGCCATCAGTAAACTGAAGAAAGCAGGTAATCAGACTGGACTCTATGTACTTCGGTGCAGTCCTAAGGACTTTAATAAGTACTTTCTGACTTTTGCTGTTGAGGTTAGTATTTCACATTAATGGTAACATTTTTCTTTTTTTAATTTTATTTCCCTTTCCACTCCCCTCCTCTGGCAAATGTAACATCTTTATTTAGTCTGTGTAATTTCCCCTTCATGTTGATGTACCATTATTTCTTTTTTTTTCATACTCAGAATTACAATTCTGGATAT
Organism: Procyon lotor; assembly: GCA_028646535.1. Taxonomy (NCBI): domain Eukaryota; kingdom Metazoa; phylum Chordata; class Mammalia; order Carnivora; family Procyonidae; genus Procyon; species Procyon lotor. The sequence goes on along the minus strand of CM053615.1, from coordinate 3,883,688 downwards.
GATAACTAGCATAATAATGCTTAGTTTCTCTTAGGGATTCTGTATCAATAAACAAGATATAATTTCTAGGATTTATGTAGAAATATGAAGTTATTTATAATGCCTTTATTTGGAATTTATTTTTTGATGTTTGGATGTTACTAGTGTGTCATATTTTTTCAAGTCTCTTCACAAAAATGGAGATCTTAATGAAAACACATAGGACTAGATGAATCAAAAGCAAATTTTGCTTTTACTGGTAATGGTTACAGGATTAGAGTGAAATAGGTTGATAACAAACAAACATAACACTTTTAACTAGTGATTTTCTAGTATCAGAATAACACTCTACATTGTATATGTTTTAAAGATAAAACTACAATAAAACCACACTATTAATACAGATAATTTTGGATCTTGTCTAAAATTGTTTATTACCCAAAACATTTAAAAAGATACTATCACTTTTTTTTTTAGATGCTATCACTTATAACGCAGTTTATTGGTATAATCTTGAGAAACTTTATAGCAGCTTCCAAAATTTATCTTATTTTTCAAAAGTATAGAGTGAGGATTTGGTTATTCAATTATTTTAATTTTTAGAACATGCATTTATATTTAGCACATAGAATAGATTAATTGTCCATAAATACGAAAGGAAGGTTACTCAATGCATTTAGCATTGTATAATACTAATAACCTATCCTAATTTCATTGTATCTTTTTACTGTAATTACATTCAATTATCAATTTAAAATGTATTTTTTTATGTTTACTGTATTTGTTTAGCCTAATATGAGGATTGTTATATTAGAGAGTGTATGATAGAATCTTGCTTTAAGAAATGTATCTTTTGGAAAAGTAGGAAGATATACCTAAAAAGTATTAAACTGATCATTGTAATTGTTCGATGTAGACAATAATAGGGTTACAGTTAAGACAGTGCTATATATTTTTTTTTTAAGATTTTATTTATTTGAGACAGAGAGGGAGTGAGCACATGGGGAGGGACAAAGGAGAAGGAGAAGCAGACTCCCTGCCAAGCAAGGAGCCTGGTGTGGGCCTTGATCCCAGGAACCCGATCATGACCTGAGCAGAAGGCAGATGCTTAACTGATTGAGTGACCCAGGTGCCCCACTCCAGCAAACACTTTTAGGGTAGAAAGGACGTAAGGTATTTTGTCCATTTTTTTTTTTTTTTTTTAATAAATGGTTCCATGAAGGTTGAATATGCTAATAAGCTCAAAAAATAGATGAAGAAGTTCATAGTATAGTACATTAAACAGACATCGAAAAGCTGAAGCATATTAAAATCACCATATGTGAGGTAACTGTGCAGATGCAGTAGGTGGCCCAATGAATGGGTCATCAATCACCTTTGCTTGTGAGGTGAGGTCAGGGTCGTTAAGGAGGACCTCACAGAAAAGATGATGCTTGAATTGAGTGTTAAGAGTTTCTAAAAGTCCATTGCTCAGAAGGAGAGGATGTATATTCATAGGTAGAGAGAGAGAGCATGTACATTTATCAAGGCATGAAACAACATGGCATTTGCTTAAAATTTTTGAAGTCGTTAAGTATACCGAGAACTTAGGTTGTATGTTGGCACTGGTAGAAGGTGAAATTGGAGAAGGCATCAGAAGCCAGTTCATGGAAGGCCTTATGTTTTAGATTTTATCTTGTAAATGAGCAAAAACTGTTAAGGATGGCATTATTATTGTTAATTACCATTGATTTCTTAACTTGCTTTTTAAGAAAATCAACTGTTAAGCCAATTATGGTAGGGTACGTGATTATCATCAGGTACCTTTTTGAGGAACCAGGCACTCCTATCACCCTATACCAGTACTACGTTAGGATTCACAGTTCAAATGTCAAATGTTCTGTTGGCTGTTTTTGTCACAATAATTAATGTTTTGACCATTGTAATTTTGCCTTCTGTTTCTTTTATAATTAAACTTATATAGCGAGAAAATGCCATCGAATATAAGCACTGTTTGATTACGAAAAATGAGAATGGAGAATACAACCTCAGTGGGACCAAGAAGAATTTCAGTAACCTTAAAGATCTTTTGAATTGCTACCAGATGGAAACTGTTCGCTCAGACAGTATAATTTTCCAGTTTACTAAATGTTGTCCCCCGAAGTTGAAAGGTAAAATAATTTTCTTGTTAGTTTTAAAATACTGGTAATGGATTGTATATGGTAGAAGGGATCTTCAGTGTATTGCTTTCAAAGGAAATATAAAAGAAGCAACTCCAAAAACAAAATTTTGTCTTATTGTCTTATATAAACATCCTCAGATAGGATTGTTCAGTTTGATTTAGTTTGTCTAGACGTGACTTGAAATTCTGTAATTCTGAAATGGCATTTAAGAAATGGTAACCGTGGGGCACCTGGGTGGCTCATTGGGTTAAAGCCTCTGCCTTCAGCTCAGGTCATGATCTCAGGGTCCTAGGATCGAGCCCCGCATCGGGCTCTCTGCTCAGCAGGGAGCCTGCTTCCCCCTCTCTCTCTGCCTGCCTCTCCACCTACTTGTGATCTCTCTCTCTGTCAAATAAATAAATAAAAATCTTAAAAAAAAAAAAAAAGGTAACCACATAGTATAAAATCCATCACTTACTTATGAACTCTGAAAGACTCCACTACTAACCTCTCCAATGTTATTCTAAGTAAAAGCTTCATATTCTTTTAGAATTTTAATTTCTGTAGTTTGAAAATAAAGATAGTGAGATTGGAAATCCTTGAAATAACAGGTTTATTAAAAGTTATTGTTAAATTCATGAAAAATTTTATTTGTTAAGGGAATCATTAAAATTTTGAAATAACTGGTTAAAATACATCAAGGTTTGGGGTGCCTGGGTGGCTCAGTGGTCATGATCTCAGGGTCCTGGGATCGAGCCCCATCTTGGTCGGGCTCTCTGCTCGCGGGGAGTCTCCTTCTCCCTCTCTCTCTGCCTGCCTCTCTGCCGACTTGTGATCTCTCTCTCTGTCAAATAAATAAATAAAATCTTAAAAAAAAAACCACACATCAAGGTTTAATGAGTAAATCCCTAAAATAAATTTCTATTTATTAAAAAAAACTAAGTTGTTAAGTATTTTTTACATATAGAACACATTTCATTTTACTCCTTTGGAGCAGTTTATATCCTCAGTGCATTTTGGTTATATACATTTTTTTCATTGTTTTTCTTTCTTTCTTTCTTTCTTTCTTTTTTTTTTTGGCAACAGATAAATCAAACCTTCTAGTCTTCAGAACCAGTGGCATTTCTGATGTTCCCACATCACCAACATTACAGAGGCATAATAATGTGAACCAAATGGTGTTTCACAAAATCAGAAATGAAGATTTGATGTTTGTAAGTCATTAGACAATAATTATTGTCTTTTTTGTCCTTTTAAAACAACTGTTTTCTTAACTTCTCTTCCCACCTTACATTCATGGGACGTTTGGGATTTTTCAGTTATACCTAAAAATTCAAAAATTTATTTCAGTTTAAATATTCTTATTTCTTGTGCAATGTGATACCAAACTTGAGTTAGAAATTAGCAAAACTAATTCTATTTTAGGTATGGAATTTTGTTCTTTTTAAGAATTTAAAAATATTCCTTTATGAATCTTAATTTAAAAATTAAAAATCTTTGTCTACAAAACACCTGTGTCTTAATTCTCAAGTTCTCAAGAAAGTAAAGGAAATGCAAGGGGTTAAAAATAAAGAAGGAACTGAAAACAAAGTGTACTTAGAACTGACATTTGGGCTGCAGGACGATGTTGGGGGGTTGGGATTAGTTTCACTATTCAAGGGAATTAAGATCTAAAAGCAACACAAAAAAGGGCCAAGCCTTAAGACCTACATAAGACCAGGAGTTAAAAGTGAGTCCATCTCTGAATAAAGCCAGGACCTTCAAGTAAATACATCCTCAGTGAAACAACATGGATTATGAAAAATTCACCTACTAGAAAAAGAAAAAAAGGAGTGTTGTCTCTTTTAATTGGGCTCTTGGGAAAAAAGTATCTCCTGAGAATTTGTAACCATAAGCTTTTCAGTTTAGATTTCTTTATACCATCTGCATTACCTGAGACACCCTAAGCCAATAAATGAAAATAAAAAGTAGTATTCTCCTAGTAGTACTCTGTGATGCTTAGAAGAAGCAAATACAAAATCTTTTTGGAAGAACTTACTCTTGACCTTGGCCATCCAGGATCCCCTCAAATAAACTACTCTAGACATGATTGTTTGGTCAAAAATTTTAAATCCTGAGAGATAACTAAAGATTAAGCAAGAGTCAGCAGACCAACAATCATCAAAATTAGACCTCTAAGAACTTCATATAATACACTTTCCAGATTGACATGATAAATACATGTACATGTTTAAAGATACAAATGGAGTTGAAAACATGGGAAAGAATCAAGAATCAAGACATTGTCAGAGACCAGAAAGATTTGGAGGAAGAAAAGTATAGAAATGAAAAAAATATGCTCATTTGACATTAAAACAAAATAGACAAGTTAGCAGATTACTCATGGTTGAAGGGAGAATTCGTGAATTGCAAAATAGATCTGAAAAGTATTCAGATACAGCAGATAGGGAGGAAGAAATGAAAATTATGAAGAGAGCTTAAGGGACAGGAGAGGGGGAATGAGAAAGACCGACTGATGTCTGAGTCCCATAAGGAAACAGTAGGTAGAATTATAAAGACAGGAATCCCTGCATGTGTAACAGCAAACAAAGAGTTGCTACATGACTTGATGTCACAAAACTAGTTAACAGTAGAACTTCAGTTTGAACACAGGTTCAAAGCCTACTTTAGAGTATGGCTTTCATCAACTGTTTTGTAAGAACATGCAAGAGGTTCTAGTAATAGTAGTGATGACCAACACTTACCGAGCATTTGCTATGTGTCGTTGACTGTACTCAGTGCTTTCATGTATTCATTCATTTATTGTTCATACCAATACTATGGAAAAATGATTCTCCCATTCCTCAGATGAGGAGACCAGATAGCTGCAGCACAGAGATACAGTAAGTAGCTTGTCCGAGGTCACACAGCTAGGAAGTGGTGAAAAGGAACAATCCACCTCTGCCTCCTTGGATCATACTGTACTGCCTTCTCTGTTATGAGAGGCAGACAAAGAAAAATACTCGTATGTAAGTAAGTGTAGGTAAACACTGACACTATGAAAATAAAGTGATAATTATAGTTAATTTCAGGGGGTTTAAGAATATGGCAGAACCAAAATGCACCTTATTCATTAATCCTTCTGTTTTGTCTTTTATTACAGAATACAATTAGTATTTGCTCATGGATTTTTAAAAACCCTTTGTCATTAAACATATTTCCTAATTCCTACATCTTTCATTCTTTTTTTCCCTTTTTTTCTTTTGAAGAATGAAAGTCTTGGCCAAGGCACTTTTACAAAAATTTTTAAAGGTATAAGGAGAGAAGTAGGAGACTATGGTCAACTACATGAAACAGAAGTTCTTTTAAAAGTTCTGGATAAAGCACACAGAAACTATTCCGAGGTATGTATATTCTTTGTGTAGCTCATGTGGTTTCTGATATTTAAGCATATGCTCTCATATTGACACAACACATTCATGCATGCAGCTTTTCAAGTCTGTAATTTTTAAAAGTATATATTTCAAGGATCTTTCTGAGGATGCTTTCTGGGGGAGGCTATAGAAAATTATAGAATTTTTTTTAAGATTTTGTTTATTTATTTGTCAGAGAGAGAGCGAGCATGAGCAGAAGGAGAAGCAGACTCCTTAGTGAGCAAGGAGCCTGATGTGGGACTCAATCCCAGGACCCTGGGACCATGACCTGAGCTGAAGGCATACACTTAACTGACTGAGCCACCCAGGCTTCCCTAGAATTTTTTTGATAATAACTTATTTCCAAACTAATTACTCTTTTTTTTTTTTTTTTTAAAGATTTTATTTATTTGACAGCGAGAAACACAGTGAGAGAGGGAACACAAGCAGAGGGAATGGTAGCGGGAGAAGCAGGCTTCTTGCTGAGCAGGGAGCCCGATGTGGGGCTCGATCCCAGGACTCTGGGATCACGACCTGAGCCGAAGGCAGACGCTTAACGACTGAGCCACCCAGGCGCCCCCAAACTAATTACTCTTAACATTATATTATGGGCATTACTACATCTCTGCACATATTAAGGCAGGAGCTTTCAAACTTGGCTCTCCAATGTTTTATGGGTTCCACAGATTTCCTTCACAGTTTATGTTTAAGAAATTTTTTGAAAGGAACTATTCTGAGGGACACTGTAGGTGAAATATGGATGCCTCTGGACATCATCCAGAGATGGTAGCCAGCAGAAAGCCAGTTGTTAGTTGCCAGGGTCCTTAACATAGCGAGGCGTCACCGAACATGACATAACAAACACTTACGACACTTAAAATGTCTTAAATGATATTAGTGGACGGTGACGTGAAACATCTGAGTGAGTGTTTTTCTAATCCAAAATACCACAGTGTTTTTGATTGTGATCTTCATCAACTGTCCCCAGAAGTTCTAGTCAAAGGTTAGTTGAGTTAGAGTGATATTAATACCATGCTGGTCTCCTGATATAATTGTCATATTTTATCTGCACAGAGAACATTCATAATCCTTTGAGAAGTTATTTGAAGCTCTCATCCATTTACTTGAGTCCCCTATCACTGTCTCTGGTGTCTGCCTCTGTGCTTTCCCCCAGGTGCTAGGGGTACAAGGCTGTTGATTTTGCAACATTCACGTGGCCCTGTGCCACTATTGCACTGTGTCTTTGCTATTTCTGATTCCAGGCTTACTCAGGGCTTTCCTCAGAATGAACTCTAGCATCTAGGTTGATAGCAGTCACAGGTCCATATAAGGGAAACAACGCAGCCTTATCTGTAGTCCTGCTGGGAATAGGAGAAAGTGCATTTCTCATACAGCAGACAGTATCTTTCTTACCTATGAATATTTATAGCCACAATAATTCTTTTGCATTTTTTGTATGTTTTTCTTTTCCTTAGTCTTTCTTTGAAGCAGCAAGCATGATGAGCCAGCTTTCTCACAAGCATCTAGTTTTAAATTATGGAGTGTGTGTCTGTGGGGAGGAGAGTAAGTAAAACTACAGACTTTCTTATTTTAATGTTATGCCTTCTCAGAGCATCTATTTTTGTTTGTAGAGAAAATTCAGTTTCAGGATAACTAAGTATCACCATAAACCATAATTTAAGAAGAGTTAACTATTGTTGAAATCGAAAACTGTTCAGTTATGTCTTCCAAAAAAGGAAACCATTGAATGAAATTGAAATGCAGAAGACAGTTATCTTATGTTAGTACACCCGATTAGTAGAGTATTAGAGTAAACAAATGTCTTACAACCTTTCCTGGTAACCATAGCAATACAAATTATGGCTGGTTCAGTATCATTGGAATACCTGACTATTTCAGTACGAATTTTCTTGGACTTATGGAATAAAACATATAAATAAATGATAGACTGAATTTTTAATGGAACTGATTAAAATGATTAGATATTCGATCTCTTCTATGTCTAAATTTAGACTGTTCATAAAAACTCATGAAGTTTACATTCAGAAAATTACTTACATAATTCTCCATTTTCCTTCATAATGTAGATTAAATATGCATCCATACTTATATAACATTTCTTCATATCTTTGAAAACTGATAATCTTTTCAAAGGCAGTGATTTTCAAATCTGTTCTGTGGAGATATTTCAGGTATCTTGGGGTTGATAAAGTGAAAGTAAATCTAACTACAGTTGTGGAGACTTCTGCTCACTTATTCCCAGCTAGAGTAGTTCTGTATTTATCTTTTTTATTGATTGATATTTCTCATAATTTTCCATTTAGGGGAAGAAAAAATACATTTTTAAAAAAACTGTTTGAAAACAGTGTTTCAGAGCATGCAATTCCAGTTTCTATGCTTGCTTTTAGATTTATTTCATTGAATTCTGTGATGTACTTTTTTCACATTTAAAAATACCTGAAATTGGGAAGTGTGATATAATGAATGACATGTCATAATTTAATTATTTTTTTCTTTTATGACACATAAAATAATGAGACTTACGACAACAGTCGTATCTATAAAACATAATAGATCTTAAATGCCACATAAAAAAGTTTTATTAAACTTTTGTTCATTGTAACTCTTAGATATTTATTTTTTTCTTTTCTTTCTTTTTTTGATACTTGCCATGACATAAATTTACCTGTGATCAATTCTTAATTATTGGTATATGGATTGTTCTCTAACTGTGGGCAGCAAAGCATTCATTAAATTTGTTTCAGTTACCCAGCAAGGTCCAAAGTTACTAACTTTTGTCACTAACAGCAAAGTTATTACATACCAAGTGAGAACTAAGTAATTTTAATATTAGACCAAGGAGAATCAAAATTTGAGGTAAGATCATGCAGTTTATTTTTAGTTTTAGTTTTAGTTTTATCTGTTGGAGGAAGAGGCAACGGGAGAGGGGGAGAGAGAATCCCAAAGAGGCTCCACGCCTAGCACAGAGCCCACCTCCGGGCTCAACACGGGGCTGGATCACACAACCCTGAGATCATGACCCGAGCTGAAATCAAGAGTCATAGGCTTGACCAACTGAGCCACCCAGGTGCCCCACGATCATGCACTTTATTTCATTTTTTAAAAAGATTTTATCTATATGATAGGGGGAGAGAGAGAGAGAGAGCACACAAGCAGGGTGAGGGGCAAAGGGAGAGGGAGAAGCAGACTCCCTGCTGGGCAAGGAGCCTGGTTCAGGACTTGATCCTTTGACTCTGGGATCATGACCTGAGCCGAAGGCAGATGCCTAACTGTCTGAGTCACCCAGATACCCCAAAATCATTCATTTTAAAACAAATGTGAAACATAGGCATGTGTGAAGTATAGGCACTTAACTTACTGGGCCAGGAACTAACATGGATTACAATGTGAAAGTCTGTCAGAATTTCTTTCAAGAATTTAAAGGAAGAGTAAAGAATTAATTAAAATTTAAAGAAATAAAAGAAAAATTAAAGAATTCTTTAAAGAGTATCTTTAAAGATATTGTGATGCCATGGTTAAACTTTTTGCTTGAATTTTTTTTGGTTTTTATTTTCTCTTAATTTCCATCTTTATAATTAAAAAATCCAAATCTTTTTTTCTCATTTATATAACTTACTGTTTATTAAGCATTAGGAGCAATAAAATAATCTCAATAAATTTAGATTTGAAATTGAGAACCTGAGCTTATTGCATTACAAATTAGTACTAGATGGCTATAAATAAACCCTACACCCAGTTTAATTATTAAACAACATGTCTTAATGTAGAAACAGTCTTGGCTTTTGGAAACTCGGTCAATAGTAATAGGGCTGGGAATTTTTATCCGTTTTAAAGACAGGACTTTTTAGAAGCAAAATACATTTTAATGGTGCATTTAAAATACACTATTTTTAAGATAAAGCAGTGCAAAAATAATTTTTGCTTTTTTGCAGTATAAGTAAAAAGGATAAACTCAAATTCTCCTTAATGCCTGCAAAAATAGACACTGCTGGGGTGCCTGGGTGGCTCAGTCATTAAGCATCTGCCTTCGGCTCAGGTCATGATCCCAGAGTCCTGCGATCGAGCCCTGCATCGAGCCCTGCATCGAGCCCCGCATCGAGCCCCGCATCGGGCTCCTTGCTTGGCAGGGAGTCTGCTTCTCCTGCTACCATTCCCTCTGCTTGTGTTCCCTCTCTCGCTGTATTTTTCTCTGTCAAATAAATAAAATCTTAAAAAAAAAAAAATAGACACTGCTGTAAATTTTTATTTGTAGAAGAAGAATTTCAGGAAGTTTTGATGTCTAAATACAGTAGTCCTCCTTGTCTGCGGCATATTGTTCTAAAACCCCCAAAGGATGCCTGAAACGGAAGATAGTACCCAACCTTAAATACACCAAGTATTTTCCTATTCATACATACCTGGGATAAAGCTTAGTTTATACATTAGGCATAATAAGAGATGACAACAATAAGTAATAATAAAATAGAACAGTTATAGTAATCTCCTGTAATAAAAGTTTCTGTGAATGTTGTTTCTCTCTCTCAAAATATCATATTTATACTGTACTCACACTTCTTGGTCTTATAATGATGTGAGATGATAAAATGCGTATGTGCTGAGATGAAGTGAGGTGATGACGTAGGTGGGCCCTGTGACACAGCATTAGGTTATTACCTCCCGACAGTAAGTTGGAGAGAGGATCATCTGCTTCTGAACCTGTTGACTGTGAGTAGCTGAAACCGTGGAAAGCAAAACCACGGATAAGCAGGGGACACTACTGTAGTTTCATGGAAGAGAAGTTAACTGGGTGAGAAATTTTCATTTGTTTAAAAAAAAGCAGCTGTAACTCAGTAATAATACATAAAAGTATGCTGGAGTAATATATGTATGTAAATATAAAAATGTGTAGTAACATAATAATGACAGTATATAACAATATGTATTATGTGTTATATATAATTATGTAACAGAGCAATTATATATAATAGTGTATATATGTAATTGTTTCGATTTCTCCATCTTGCTGTAGTGAATAAATTAAACTCCAAAGTACAATGGTATTTAGCTGTTAAGCTTTTTTTACTTTAGTTAATTTTGCATAATTTGATCTCTTTACTTGTAATATCCACATATAACTGTATACTTATAAAAGTTTAAAATTACATATGTGTTTATTGTATGTGTACTTGAGCCTTTTATTTTTATATTTTAATGCAGATATTCTGGTTCAAGAGTTTGTAAAATTTGGATCATTAGATACATATCTGAAAAAGAATAAAAATTCTATAAATATATTATGGAAACTTGAAGTTGCTAAACAGTTGGCATGGGCCATGCATTTTCTAGTAAGTAATAAGTATAATATTTTATCAAAAACTTACTGTTCTATCTTATGAAGCAATGTAGAAAGGTTCTTGACTCAGGACCAAGAAATATATTAAATAAATGCTGAATCATTTAAAATAGATGAAAGAGATTATTTTAGGCATATATTTATTTATGTAAAATTGTGTTATTCAAAGAGTTTTGTCATTTTATCTTTTAACATTGCTGATGAACAATTTGTGTCACTTGAGTTTAGAAAATTTAATAAAAAATAGGCAGAAACTTGTGCTAGTTATGGATAGCAGAAAATCCCTGCAGAAAATGGCTTGTTATGGTATTTGTGGGCAATTGGACATTATGTCTTGTGAGAAAACAGTGTCGCCGTAGAATAGCAGAGGGCCAGCCAGTGGTCAGACGCCTCAAGTGCACCTGTGTCTTGCTGCTGAGGGTCAGCCAGTGGTCAGACTCCTCAAGTGCACCTGTGTCTCGCTGCTGAACAGAAACAATATTTACTTACTGTTTAGAGAGGCATATTGTTTAAAATCGTAGGTTTAGAAAGTGAAGTGGCATTGAGTAGTTTTAATATTTTATTTTCATTATGTGCATAGATTGTTGTGTCATTTGAAAAGTAAAACCAGAAAGCACAGTGTTGCCGTAAACTTTTATTTCAAAGCATGCTTCCAGAGTAATATTTACTATTTAATACTGCCCTATTTTTTTCTTTAAATCCATGTTGGGACAAGTTTTCAAATTTTTGTAGATTGATATTTGAATGTCTGTGCATTTAACCTTAATAGGAAGAAAAAGCACTTATTCATGGGAATGTGTGTGCCAAAAATATTCTGCTTATCAGAGAAGAAGACAGGAAGACAGGAAATCCTCCTTTCATCAAACTTAGTGATCCTGGCATTAGTATTACAGTTTTGCCAAAGGACAGTAAGTTCTACAGGAAATGCATTTAACTTATTATTTTTTTATTTTTTTAATTTGGTATAGTTGACCCACAATGTTACATTAGTTTCAGGTGTACAACACTGTTGTTAATTTTTTTCTCAACCTCTGTTATTGACATGTTCTTGATTAATAAGAAAATTTAACTACCATTTTTAGCAGTCCAAATTAAGTTATAGTTACATCCTAGTCTCTGTCCATTTCTTCTTTCTTATAAGCATGTTATTATGGAGTGCAAAATGATTTTTTAAAAGTTTTAATCCCTACTTTACTGGAAATTCAGATTTTATCTGTTTTTTAATGTGAAATTTTCTAATACATTCTTTGAGCCACAAGTAAATTTTGTAAATTTTTCTTTCTTCAGTCACTAAGTAAAAATTTGAGAAGATATATTATCTACTTTGAGATCTTATTTAATTATCCAGCTAATTCTGACTTTTAAAAACTTAAGAAAACATCTTTCTTTTGTGTTTGTTAGTCTTCTATTTAACACTATTAAAGTAAAAATTTCAGTCACATAGTTGAAAGTTTTTTTGGTACTAATAATGGTATAATTATATCTCATTATCTTAGCTAATTTCTCTAATTGCATGTTCTAAATGTAGGCTCTAAATTGACCAACTTTTGTGAATTGAACCAAACAGTGAACTATTTGAACCAACAGTACTGAAACTTGATGGTTTATCTGACAGTGAAGACAGATAATAGGGCAGAAAGTATCATAGAATCTTAAAACCTACATTCAGGGAAATTTTACTCTTTGGAATGGAAATGAAGAAGGAGAAAATGTATTCATGTGGTAAAAGAGAAAGGAACCTGTACTCTTTAATCTCTTAATTATACAGCAAAAATATTCATATTGCTTTACCAAATACCAAAAGATACAACAGATTATCCTTCATTCTTATATATTATTTTATTTACTTTATCTATGTATCCATGCCAGATTACCAGAAGGTGAATTTAAGATTGCTCCCTCCTCCTTTGAATAGCATTTTTCTGATGGGGTCAAAGACCATAGCAACTTTATGGGGAAATTCCATGATCTTAGTAGAAACTACCATTATCAATTCTGTATTCATAGTGTATTGGTATAATTCAGTCATTCATCTGCCTGTTGGTCCTTCTTTTCTCATATACAAGTTAGAATTGCCACTGCTGTTTAGTCATTAGAACAGCTCAGAATGATGTTAACATTACCTTTACTACTTATGCATTGTAAATAAGTTTTTAAAAAAATCCAAAAGCAGTTTAGGACTAATTTTATGGAAAACACTTCTTTTGAATGCACAACTCAGGAAGGGAAGAGGGAGTAGGACGCGAGTTGAGACATGGTGGCTTAATGGAAGAAAGTTTGGTTGATCCAGGATTTGTTGTATAAGATTCCAATTCTCTCCATGCTACTAACAAATTTTGTGACTTTGGGCAAAGTATTCAGTCTTTATGGGTCTCAGTTTTATCATTGTTAAAGCTGAGATGTTAAATTAGATGGTCTCAAAAGTCCCTTCTAGCTCCTAAGTGTATACACCTGCTTATGTGATGTACACAACATACAACCCCGAACAAATAAAAAGACATTATTCAAATGAGTTTGAAAATTATCTGCATATAAAAGAATTGTTTACTTGTGGGAACTATTTTTACCATACTTTGTTCCTATCATTTAAAAGTCCTTCAGGAGAGAATACCATGGGTACCACCTGAATGCATCGAAAACCCTAAAAATCTAAATTTGGCAACAGACAAATGGAGTTTTGGTACCACTTTGTGGGAAATCTGTAGTGGAGGAGATAAACCTCTGAGTGCTTTGGATTCTCAAAGAGTAAGTTTATATTGACTGTGATGTTGGAATTACTCTGTGATCCTTGCTTTTCATTCACATGACTTGGTATCTTTCTAGCCTGTCATTAAAAAAGAAACTTGATATCACATTCTACAATTTATTCTTATCTGATTCTTTAATTATAGAAACTACAGTTTTATGAAGATAGGCACCAGCTTCCTGCACCAAAGTGGACAGAATTGGCAAATCTTATTAATAATTGTATGGATTACGAACCAGATTTTAGACCTTCTTTCAGAGCCATCATACGAGATCTTAATAGTTTGTTTACTCCAGGTATGTATTGATAGAATAGTGTTACCGATTTTCCAACTATCTATCTTTATTGTATTTAACAAATCTTTACTAATTTTGTAATCTCTTGCAGGAAGTTCCTTGCAAAAAAAAGTTCTTTTTTTTTTTAGATCTTCTTAGTTTCTTATGTTCATACGACTTTTCCTACTTTATACATATTCTACTCTTCTTGATTAAACAGTCTCTTCATTTTTAACAGAGAGTTCTTCTTCAGTAACCTGGTTTTAGTTTACCTATTAATGATTAATGTACTCTAGAAGTCTGTTTGGCTTATTTGACTTTTTAAAAGCAATTTTTTAAACTACTCATATATTTTATAATTGAGTGGTTTTCTAAACATGAAGTAGATTTGTTTTTGTTTGTCCAGTCCTTTAAAATATATAGTTGAATGTGCGTATGTCTGACCCATAGCTACTTCCTATTCTAATACTACTTGTCGTTCTTATCAAAAAAGTCAAAATAAGGGGCACCTGGGTGGCTCAGTCGGTTAAGCGGCTGCCTTCGGCTCAGGTCATGATCTCAGGGTCCTGGAATCAAGCCCCTTATCAGGCTCTCTGCTCAGCAGGAAGCCTGCTTCTCCTTCTCCCTCTGCCTGCCGCTCTGCCTACTTGTGCTCACTCACTGTCTCTGTCAAATAAATAAATAAAATCTTTAAAAAAAAAAAAGTCAAATTAACATAATCTTACTTTATAAATACTAAAACTGCCTATGTTGGAAATTATTTATCCTTTGCAAAAGTCTTTTTTGAAACCCTGTTAGGTTATGGGTAATAAAAAGACTCTCGTTAATATAACTTAAACTATTAGAGTTGTTCTGTGTCAATTTGTATGTATTTCTAACTCATTCTGATTATTTTGGTTAGCTTCGATATGTATCATTTCCACTCAGAAAATGTAATTTTCCAGCTTATGGTAGTAATATACTTTATTTCTCCAGATTATGAACTATTAACAGAAAATGACATGTTACCAAATATGAGAATAGGTGCCCTAGGGTTTTCCGGTGCTTTTGAAGACCGAGATCCTACACAATTTGAAGAGAGACACTTGAAATTTCTACAGCAACTTGGCAAGGTAAGATGTCAGAAGGTTTTTAAATAGCATGTAATCCTAGAACATTTTATTTAGAAAATAAAGTCTTTAGGGACACCTGGGTGGCTCAGTCTCTTAAGTATCCAACTCTTGATCTCAGTTCAGATACTGATCCCAGTGTCAGTAGTTCAAGCCCTGCATTGGGGCCCAGCGTGGAGCCTACTTAAAAAAAAGAAAATAGGGGCGCCTGGGTGGCTCAGTTGTTAAGATTCACTTTACACAAAATTTAGGGAGTGTTTATAAGAAAAAAGGTTTAGTTATCAGATGTTGGAGAAATGCTGTGTTAAATAAATAGCTCTTTTTACTGAAGAACTTTTTGGAATCTTTAACACATAATGTGCACTGAACATCTGTAAAAGGATGATAATTAGGCAGTGTTTCTCCTATTGATTTGACCATGGGATTCTTTCTTGGTAGAGGTGCTTTAGTTACGCAATAGAGAAAGGAACAGTTAAACCTTTCTTCTCATCTTCTTTTTTAGTCATCTCAGGGTAAAATAATTAATCTCATTGTCCAGAGTCTAGATGTTGACTGGACTATGTTTGTTAACAAGACAGAGTATCTGCTGAAAGTCACACAGTCATGCCTAGCCTATATATTTTAAGTAAGACCAGGAAAAGCTTAGTTCTTGGCAAGTCCAGTTAAAGTGGTAAGCTTTCTTTCTTCTCCTAAGCTTGTTAGTGTAGACTTGTGTACCTTGTTGTGGCTTACAAATTGAAAAGAGAAGATCCAGGCATTTTGGGTATATTAGTTATCTATTTCTGTGTTACAAATTACCCCAAAACTTAATAGCCAAAACCAAACATTTATTGTCACCTAGTTTAGGAATTAGAAATTTGGGAGCAACTTAGCTGGGTGGTTCTAGCTCAGGGTATCTTGCAAGACTGCAGTCGAGTTGTTATCCAGGCTTTGCAGTCTCATCTGAAGACTTGACTTGAGGAGGATTTACATCCAAGCTCACTCATATGGCTATTGACAGGCCTCAGAATATCTGCTTCTCATCTTATTTATCGGGCCTTTCTGCAGGGCTGCCTCACAGCATGGCAGCTGAGAGCAGACACCTCAGGTGGAGCCATGGTCTTTTTATAGCCTAATCTCAGGGATGGCATCTCATCACTTTTGCCATATTCTGTTCATTATGAATGAGGTAATAAATTCAGCTTACAATTAATGGGAAGGGATTATAAAGGAGCATGAATGTCAAAGTTAGAGAACATTGGAAGATATCTTAGAGGCTGCCAACCACTGTGCAGGGGTGAGGGGTAGAGGGAGAGGGAGCAGCAGACTCCTCACTGAGCAGGGAGCCCGATGCAGGGCTCAATCCCAGGACCCTGAGATCACAGTCTGAGCTGAAGGCAGATACTTAACCAGTTGAGCCACCCAGGCGCCCCTAGTTTTTGTTTTTAATTGACTTTTACGTATATAACTGGAAATATGGTCACTTAGAATCTTGTAGCTCAAGGACTACATTGTTTTATTGTAAAAATGCAGTAATGCCGTAATAGACTAATTTGATTAATGCAAAAAACCAATACTTAATTTTAAATGTTATATATCACTTAACAATTCTATATAGATGATAGATGATAAGTCTTGAATAAAAAGAGAGTTTCGTTAAGGATTAACCATTAAAAAAAATGGGGAATATGCTGATAGGCTAAAAATTTCTTCTTCTTTTTTTTTTTTTTAAAGATTTTATTTATTTATTGAGAGAAGGAGTGGGGAGAGCCCAGAGGGAGAGTGAAAGGGAGAAGCAGACCCATCCCAAGACCCTGAGATCATGACCTGAGCCAAAGGCAGACACCTACCCCACTGAGCTGCCCAGGCGCCCTAAAATTTCTTTTTTTCTTAAGCAAATAAATCAACTTTGTATTAGTCTACTCAGGTTGCCATAACAAAATACCCTCACTGGGGACTTGAACAACAATTTGTAGTTCTGGAGGCTGAAGGCCTAAGATTAAGGTGCTGGCAGGGTTCATTTTCTAGTGAGGATTCTCTTCTTGGCTTCCATATGACTACCTTCTTGGCTGTGTCTTCACATGGCAGAGAGATCTGGTGTCTTTCCATCTTTTTATAAAGGCGTGCCTCATCTTTATGATCTCATTTAACCTTTATCACCTCTTCACTGGCACTGTCTTCAAATATACTCACTTCGGGAGTTAAGGTTTTCTTATAGGAATTTGAGGGGAACACAGACATTCAGTCCATAACAGACCCTTCCTCATTCCATCTAGCTCACTGTCAGTGATATCAAAGGGTATATTGTGAAGCAGCAGAGATCTTCATGGGAATTAGTGATAGAGATTTAGGAATTCCCTGACATGTCTCTTGGCTTATCTTAATAATTCATGTTCATGATTTGTTTGAATGCCTTTTTGAAGTTGTTTATATTTCAGCCTGTGATTTCTTCTGAAGAAATTAAATTTATAGATTTACTGCCTACCTGTTGAAATATTATTTCCTTTTCTTATCCTAGAAGTTGCCTTATGTAAGCTTAGAGATACATCTGCTAATTCTAGCTACTGTGTACTGAATTGCCTGTATAATTTGAATTTATTAGTAATTTGTCTAGAAGATTTGAAGTCTCTATCCTACTGTGATATGTTGTTTAGGGTAATTTTGGCAGTGTGGAGATGTGCCGGTATGACCCCCTGCAGGACAACACTGGGGAGGTGGTGGCTGTGAAGAAGCTCCAGCACAGTACTGAGGAGCACCTGAGAGACTTTGAGAGGGAGATTGAAATCCTCAAATCCCTGCAGCATGACAACATTGTGAAGTACAAGGGAGTGTGCTACAGTGCTGGTATGTTGCTCATTGAAACCTGGTTTGAACTGAAGTATGTCCTTGGCTTCCTGGATAATGGAAACATAAAATGTCTCAAGATCTGGACTTCTCCTCTGCCAGTGCCCAAGGAGAGGAACATTCATGTGACTGGAGATTGTGCCTGGACATGCTGGGCTAAAACTACAGGAAGTCTTTGGCTCCTTGGTTAATCCTTCTTTTCACTGAGGATGGTGGTTACCATGCTTGCTTCAGCTTACTGAGAGACTATCATTTTTAAATAAACAAATTGTCTTTGCTCACATTTTCTATGAAAATATTTTTTGAATTAGATACTTTTTGTTCAGTATAGATAAGGAGAAAGGAAATTTTCTTATCACCTTACCTGGGTTTGCATAAAGGGTTACACAAGATTAAACCATAACTATTTTTTTTAACCATAACTATTTTTTAAGCTTCTTTTCAAAACTTTTTGATTCAAAAATAACTACTACGTCAGTTAATTTATAATCAAGTTTTGTCATCTTAGAGTTTATATATATCTTTAAGTCATTTATGTATGTTTGTTTTCTAATATCTTATCAATAAAATATGACAAAGTAAAACATTTTGTTCCCATTTGTATGTTAAAAGGTCGGCGTAATCTAAGATTAATTATGGAATATTTACCATATGGAAGTTTACGAGACTATCTCCAAAAACATAAAGAACGGATAGATCATAAAAAACTTCTGCAGTATACATCTCAGATATGCAAGGTACATAATATCCTGGCCACTTGTTGTAAATAAAAAGAACATGCTGAAGTAATTGTTACAAAGTCCTCTAGAGTTTTTCTTAGATAATTAAGGAAGTATACAGAGGAAAGATCCATTTAAATTGTTTATGTTTATACAACTTAGCTGAAATTAAAATGTTATTTTATCCATAGGGCATGGAATATCTTGGTACAAAAAGGTATATCCACAGGGATCTGGCAACAAGGAATATATTGGTGGAAAACGAAAACAGGGTTAAAATTGGAGATTTTGGGTTAACCAAAGTCTTGCCACAAGACAAAGAATACTACAAAGTGAAAGAACCTGGTGAAAGTCCCATATTCTGGTGAGTATATTTTAGTACAATAAAGTAAACTTTTGGAGCATAAACTTCAAACTTTATTTTTAATAGTATTAATAGTTTGTCATTTATATACTTATAATAGCAAAAATTTATCATGCTTATATTGGGCTAAGTGCAGTTCATGGATTATCTCATCTAATCTTTATAACTACCCTTGGAGAAGATGTGTTATTATTTCTATGTTGATTATGAGGAAGCTGAAGTATAGACAGGTTAAATAGCTTGCTTAGGGTCATATGACCAATAAATGATAGAATTAGGATTTAAACCCAGATAGTCTGTCTCAGAATTTTTTAAGCTTTCTTAACCATGATGGTGATTTAATCTGTCATTAAAGGAACATTTTATAGCAATTTGAAGCTAAAGGTAATTTTTGATCTTTAATTGAGTTGCAAGGAACATACAAACCTACTTTTTTATGTGGTGTGCATTGTTGTTTTATTGCTTTGTGCTATGATGCAAAATCTTCTTTTATATGTCTCAGTTCATTTATGGTACATTTTGTTTTATAGGAATGAATTGCTATAATTATATTTAAATGTTTAAATTTGAGATATATTCCAAATAGGCTTTAATTCTGGTTTATTCATCTGAAATAATACTATTAAAATTATGTTGTTTAAACCAGATGTTACTCTTAAGGGTTGGGTTTTATTTATTTTTATTAATTATGTTTTATTAACATTTGGGTTTCTGACTTGAAAGAATTACTAATATAAGCAATATAACTGTCAATTTATAAATATTTGTGTAAGATTCATCAGAATTATTAGAAATATATAGATTATTCAGTTAGCTACTGCTAAGTTCATTGATCATCCATATATGTTATCTTTTTTTTTTTTTTAAGATTTTATTTATTTGAATGAGAGAGAGAGAGATCACAAGCAGGGGGGAAGGGTAGAGGGAGAAGCAGACTCTTTGCTGAACAGGGAAACAGGGAGCCCCATATGAGATTTGTTCCTAGGACCCCAGTATCATGACCTGAGCTGAAGGCAGATGCTTAAAGACTGAGCCACCCAGGCGCCCTGTTATCTTCATTTATTTTTTATCCGTAAGTTTTACAACTTACCCCAGCTATTATAAATTGTTAATCTGGAAGGAAATTAGGTAAGAAAGCACCAGTGATTTAGAACAAATTATACCCAAACAATGAATCATGGAACACTGCATCAAAAACTAATGATGTACTTACTGTATGGTGACTAATATAAGACAATTTAAAAAATAGAATAAATGAGTTATTTACATAGAAGAGTAATATATAATGGCATTGTGAATATTTTAAAGAAAAGTCCTTATCTTTTAGAGATGCATACTGAAATAATCATGACACAATCATGACAGTTTGAAATACTGTCATGTCCAGAATTCACTTCCTATAAATCCAATGGGGTGGAGATGGGGAGTAAGTCCATAAAACAAGGCAGGCAATGAATTTAACTAAATGACATATACATATACTAATTTCTATATGTTTGAAATTTTTAATAATAATAAAAACACTTTTAAGGAACAGCTTGGGGATAATCAGTAGCATTACCATCATCTAATTATTTTTAGGGTATAAGTGAAAATAAATAGAAAATAAGACTCATCTAAACTTAACTATCTACTTTGGTTATATCCCCAGTCATATACAAATTTCATTCTTTTTTTTTTTCAGAATGAGAAATAAAAGTTAAATGGAATTAACTAGAAATCCATAAAGGCTAGTTATATGAATTTCTAGTGATTTGGGCATGCTTAATGAATACACTTTAATAAATACTTAGTAAGTACCTACTGTTCCAAACACCATAGAAGGAACTTGGAATATGAAGATAGGGTCAATATCAGGAAGAAGGAAAAAAAAAAAACAACTGTGCCCAGTTCCTAGGAAGCCCAAACTAAAAGGAAATGTTTTATATGGCAGGCATATTTAACTGACAGGTCCACTACCCATTATCCCTTCCCTTTAAGAGCTCAGAGTTTAAGAAATAATCCAACGTATGGTCAAATCAATGTAATGTAGTATATAAGTGGAAGAATGAAGGTGATGGGGAAACATAAGGATGCAAATAATTCTGCTGAGGGTTTAAATTAACCAGAGAAAAGCACAACTAAGAAATAACATTTCAGGAGCGCCCAGGTGGCTCATTGAATTAAGTGGCTGCCTTTGGCTCAGCTCATGCTCCTGGGGTCCTGGGTTGGAGCCCTCCATCAGGCTCCCTGCTCAGCAAGGAGTCTGCTTCTCCCTCTCCCTCTGCCTCTCCTCCAGCTTGTATTCTCTCTCTTGCTCACTCTCTGTCTCTCAAATAAAAATATTTTTTAAAATATTAAAAAAAAAGAAATGACATTTTAACTATTGATTAATAGTTTACTAGTTAGAGAAGAGGAAAGACATTCTATGAGAAGGGAGAAAACTTGTTTATGTAAATAAATAGATAGCAATCGAAGGAGTTTTGTTATAATATTCATTTCTGTGAGTCCTTCTGAGATAAGTAGTAAAAAAGTATATAGTGATGTACCATTAAAGTTTATCTGTTAGCTGACAATTTCATTAGATCCATACTTTTTTCAATTTTATTGAAAACAGTTAAACCACTTGATAAAGAGAAATAGAGTCATTCCTTTTCTCATTTCCTGGGAAATATACCAAAAGTTTTTCCAAAGTCTGACTTCATGTTTCAATTGACATAAGTTATTAAAATTGTGAAATTGTAGGGATGCCTGGGTGGCTCAGTCCATTAAGCGTCTGCCTTCGGCTCAGGTCATGATCCCAGGGTCCTGGAATCGAGCCCCGTATCGCGTTCCTTGCTCAGCAGGAAGCCTGCTGCTCTCTCTCCCACTCCCCCAGCTTGTGTTTCCTCTCTTGCTGTCTTTCTCTCTGTGAAATAAATAAATAAAATCTTTAAAAATAAATAAATAAAATAAAATTGTGAAATTATAAAATTAAAATTAAAAAATAAATTGCAGAGCACATATACAGAGGCATATTTATAACAAAGCATATTCACCAGAGTGCCTTTCTTTCAAGATTACTTCTTTTCTAATTTTAAATATTTAGTTTCATGCCTACTTTTATATTTTATATTTTTTGTTATAAAGAAAGCTCCTAAATTATATAAGCTTTGGGCTCTGTATTTCTCCCTGTGTATCTGGAAATCACAGGACAGTCAAGATAAACTTCAAATGATAGGTGTCTAGTATAATTAATTTTATATTGTTATAAAAATAATTTCTCATTACTTATTTTGTAATAAATAATACAGAATAAAATGTAGCTAAGATTATAATGTATGTAGTAAGGTATATGGTAAAAGATCTAGTATTCCTTCAGTAAATGTGTTGTGGAGAGATATGTATCAAACTCTGATATTTGACTTTGGAGAATTACTAAATAAGAAGTTAGTATGAAAATCAGAAATAACATTTTTATCATGATCAAAATTTTCCTGTGTATTTAATGGAAAAGAAAGCTACTGCTAAAAACTAGTCAGGTAGGCAGTTGGCATATAGTTTTATATTTATATTAGCAAATATTAAATGTTTTATATAATGAAGCTGACTAAATTTTGTATAAATATTTCAGAATGTGAATTGATAAAATAGGTTTTAACTGGGGGCACCGCCGTGGCTCATTTGGTTAAGCATCTGACTTTTGATCTCAGTTCAGGTCTTGATCTCAGGGTTGTGAGTTCAAGCCTCATATTGGGCTCCACACTGAATATGGAGCTTACTTAAAAAAAAATAGGTTTTGGGGTGCCTGGGTAGCTCAGTCGTTAAGTGTCTGCGTTCGGCTCAGGTCATGATCTCAGGGTCCTGGGTTCGAGCCCCTCATCAGACTCCCTGCTCTGCGGGAAGCCTGCCTCTCCCTCTCCCACTCCCCCTGCTTATGTTCCCTCTCTCACTGTGTCTCTCTCTGTCAAATCAATAAAAATCTTTTTAAAAATAGATTTTAACTAATTAATTGAATAACACTATATCTGAAGTATGAGAGGGAATGCATACAATTTTTATCCATGAGATTAGCCATTATACCATTTTTTTAAAAGATTTTATTTATTTATTTGAAAGAACACAGGGTGAGTAGGGGTGAGACAGAGGGATAGAGGAAGAAGGAGAAGCTGACTCCCCTCTGAGCAAGGAGCCCGATGTAGGGCTCAATCCCAGGACCCCGAGATCATGACCTGAGCCGAAGGTAGACACTTAACTGACTGAGCCACCCAGGTGCCCCTAGCCATATCTTTTAAACAATTATAAATTCATTTCAAAGAATCCTTGTTATCTATATTGCTTTTCTTGTTCAAAAGTGCTCTTTGTTTTAAGCTAACAACATGTTCCAGCATGTCCTAGGGGGCAGTATTAAGAAGAACTGAAAGAAAAATGCTTCTGCTAAAATAATTGTTGAAGCAGGTTTTGGGATTCATGGAGGATCTTTATATTACTCTTGCTGTAGAATATCCCTTAGAAAATCTTTGTAAATACCTGGGGTTACTCTTCACCTGGTTTGAAGATTTCTGTACTGTACATATGATAAGGATTTGACCCTAGATTGTAACAGTGGTATTGGGTTAGGAGACTGATTTGATATATTTTTGAGAAATATTCTAAAGGCACTTGATGGCTCATTAGCTATTGGTTTGAAAGATGAGTGAAAAATAATTCTTTAGATTTCTACCTGGGAAGTAAGATAGATTGTTGATGCCATTCATTGCATAGGGAAAGTATAATAATTAGCAGATTTTGGAAAAGTGGAGATGAGTTCTCTTTGCCACAACTTTATTTACTATGCAAATGTTCAGTAAGTTGAAGGACAAAAGAAAGGTCAAGATACAGTTACAAATTTAGGAGATGTTAGTATAAAGGTAGATGAATACTATCTGATGGAAACTTTTTGATAAAAAGGTAAAGCTCTGATGATGGAACATTGGAAAACCCAAATTAAAAAGATGGAGAAAAGGAAATGTGTTGGGTAAATATGATTAAAAATGAAATCTCGTCCCAACCCAGAAAACCTCTGCACAAAGATAGAAGAGAAAGAAAAATTTTATTATTGAATAAGCTTTAATCCTGAATTCATGGCATCACAAGCAACCTAAGAGATTTCAAAGACAGAAAGAAATCTCACCTTTTTATATGGCCAGATTCAACCCATTACATAATGTTCTCAAGATAAACAGCTAAGTAAGAGGACTTGGTGGCACGATTTATCACACATAATGTATTCTAAGTTCACTTGGTAATTGGAGTGACCATCTGCATTGGCTAATTGGCATTCCATAGGAAAAACAAATTTCTCGTATCTTTATGATAGGAGATAGTTTTGTAACTTGGGAAGAGGCACCTTCTAGAAGTTAAACTCTTACCTCCCACAAAGGGAGGTCAAGGTGCTATTTGTTTGATGATTACGCTCTGGAGAGATGGTTCCCAGGTTCTTGAGAAAGACATTCTTGGATCATAAAGCTGGCAAGAAGCTTTTAAGCAAAAACTTAAAAAAAAAAAATTTACATACATTTGAAAGAGACAAAGAATTAAGTTTTCTAAAGTAAATGCTCTAAGAAAAGAGGAGGAAGAGTCTTTTCCCTCATTTTCAACAAGGAGAATTTTTTTTTTTTTCTTTTTTGATTTGTATTTATCCTTACATGAGAGAGAGAAAACCAGCCTTGGAGATGAGGGGGAAATTGTAGACAGTGGTTTCATGAAAACCAAAGTAAGAGACTGTTTTGCAAGCATTGGGGGAATAGAATCTCTTTAAGAAGGTTATATTCCATTTGTGAGATAAAACTAATATACATTTAAAAATAACATAACTATGTGAAAAATGTTTTGAAACTAAATGTCAAAAATAGCCTGACTATAGTATGGACAATAAATGTTATAGAAATTCAGTAGTGTGAGGTCATTAAGAAGACCTTAAGTAGTGGAGAAAGATCTGTGGGAGTGAGGAACCTTAAATTGGATTTTGAAGGAGAGATTAAAGTTATGTAATTCATATGTTTAATCTCATTAGTCTAAAACAGATCTTTGTCACTGTCCTCTGTAATAAGGATAAACTTAGCAATGGAACCATGATATTCACAGTCTATTAGCCAGAATCCTCCCTTGGATAGTGTTGATACTTGAGTAGACAGTGACCCTATTTTCCCCTGTGAGTTTCTATTTTCTTTGTTTCCTGTCATAATCTCCCTCCTTCGGATTAACAAGTTCTTTCTTTTATGTTTATAGCTTCAAGTCTTGTTCCAGTTTAGAAGCCATTTTTTTTTCCCTCCAGAAGACTTAGCTCGATTCATTTAAAGCTTTAACTTGCAAAGAGCAGCTCCTCCCCAACCCCCCACCAACCCCCAGTTCCTGGAAGGTGCTTTGCAGTTAACTTTGGTGTTACTTATAAAGACAAAAATAAATTTTTTGGATTTGAGTTATCTTTGTGTGCCAGAGGTTCCCAAGACTACCCTTAGGTTTGATGATTCACTAGGAGGACTCACAGGATTCAGCATACAGTCATACTCATGGCTATGATTCATTTCAGAGAAAGGATATGCAGCAAAATCAGTGAAGGGAAAAGCCATGTAGGGCAAAACCTGGAGGAAACCAAGCACAAAGCTTCCAAGGGTCCTCTCCCAGAAAAGTCACACAGGACACGTTTAATTCCCCCAGCCATGAATCCTGACAAAAAGGTCTCTGCCTGGCATGTACCAATTCCAGACTCCTAGAAAGAAAGCAGGTGTTCAGTATAAACCATAGTGTTTGCAGAAACAGTTTAGGCCCAGTGAGCACTCTTCTCACTTAGGGAACTGCAGCAACCCTTCTGAAATCCATGTTCCCAGGCACCAGTCTGTTGTCAACATTGCAAACAAGGTTTTTGAGGACGGCAGCCTCAGGCCTGCTTATGTTGACTCTTTTCTGTACACCCTTTTTAGTCCATTGATTTTCAGGTAAAATCAAGGGTTGGCATATCAAGTAACTTTTTTTTAATGAAGTGTAGCTGGTACACGTTACATTAGTTTCAGGTGTACACCATTGTGATTCAAAGAGTCTATATGTTATACTCTGCTCGCCACAACTGTAGCGACTATCTGTCACTGTACAGTGCTATTATAGTTCAAGTAACTGTCTTATAAATGGGTTTCATGTGTTACAGGTATGCTCCAGAATCACTGACAGAGAGCAAGTTTTCTGTGGCTTCGGATGTTTGGAGCTTTGGAGTGGTTCTGTATGAACTTTTCACATATATTGAGAAGAGCAAAAGTCCCCCAGCGGTCAGTGTGCTTTTTCTTTACTTTCGACTTAACATGAGAAAAGCTTTTTCCAACGAATAATAGTAAACTTAGGACTCATTTTAGAGCCTCTTGTTGCTTATATGTAAGACAACATCCAACAAAGTAATCCTAAACGTACTCATTAAATTAACTTGCATTTTTAAAAGGGAAAGGGCTGGAGAGGAAAATAAACAAATTAGTAAATAAATAAAAAGGATGGGGTTGTATACTATCTTTATATTTTTAGTAAATCTAATTAATTTATTCATTCTAGAAATTATTGAAAGAGTTAAACATTTAAAAATAATTTTCCCTGTTCTAGAATTTTTTTAATAAGGAAACCAGGAAAAAGAAAATAAAAATCATCTCTGATTCATCTTCTCAAGATAATCATTTTAATATTGTATGTTTTCTTCCAGGCTTTTTTTTTTTTTTTTAAGATTTTATTTCTTTGACAGAGAGAGAGATCACAAGTAGGCAGAGAGGCAGGCAGAGAGAGAGGGTAAGCAGGCTCCCTGCTGAGCAGAGAGCCCGATGTGAGGCGGGATCCCAGGACCCTGAGATCATGACCTGAGCCGAAGGCAGGGGCTTAAACCCACTGAGCCACCCAGGCACCCCTCTTCCAGGCTTTTTAAAATTTTATATATGAAAGTGAAATTTTGTCAAAAATATTTCTTTTATAAAGTAAAGGTCATACTGTACAGTTTGCTATCCTGCTTTTTCATTAAGTACTATAGCATGGATATTTTACCTATATTAGTAAATATTTTCTATAAATATAACTTCTAACTTCTGGTAGCATTTCTAGACAGTTCTTTTCCATTTTTCAGTCTTAATTTTAAGTAATACTTCAGTGAACATAGTGAATTTCCTTATGTATAGATATTTATCTTTTGTCACCTTAGAATAAAAGTGTAATTATAGGTAAAGGATTATGAACTCTTTTAAAGATTTTTGATTATTTCAAAGTGCTTTCCAGAAAAATTGTACCAGATTGTGCTCTCAATAACAGTGCATGAGAGTTTACATTTTATCATTTGCCAGTATTGACTATTATATGTTTATGCAGTTTTGTCAAATTGATAGAAGATATATTTATTTGATTTTAATTTGTACTTCTCTTATTAGTGTGAATGGGTACATGCTTATTGGCTATTTGGAATGTGTGTGTGTGTGTGTGTGTGTGTGTGTGTGCATTATCTCATGTACTTTGCTCACTTTTATATTCATAATTTTTCTTATAAGAACACTCTGTAGCTGTATAAATAAGTGATAAGTTCATCATAAATATTTCTCTTGCTTATAGTTCATACTTTAATTTTAGGAATTTTTAACATACAAACATTTTCTCTCCATTGTATTTATGCTTAAATATGCATTCTGCATTATCTTTTTATTATGCCCTCTTTTACAGTCAACATTTTATTTCAGCTGAAATGTAAGATGATATGTTAGAGCAACAATAAAAACAAAGTAAATATGTTTTAGTTCACTTATTTTGGGCCCTTCTCAGGGAATTTGTGCCTATTATAGTTGTGGAAATGGCATGATAGATAGGGGTTCTGAAATATGATTGTAAAGAAAGGTTTTGATTCCTAAAATAGTTTGTCCTTTAAAGGTCTCAGACATATAAGAAGACATACATATACAAAATTTTTCACATTTACTAGAAGTTGAGAAGCTGGTTCAAATTAAATATACAAAAAAAAATTCTCATTGAAAAGTGGGTTTGTATTACAGGAATTTATGCGTATGATTGGCAATGACAAACAAGGACAGATGATTGTGTTTCATTTGATAGAACTCCTAAAGAATAATGGAAGATTACCAAGACCAGATGGATGCCCAGATGAGGTAACCAAAAAAACCCATTTTTATCCACATTCATCAGGTGATTTTATTTCCTTTTTACATAGGGATTTCAGGTCACTTTATGACATTTAATTTGCTGAGCTCTTGGATAAGTAGCATCATCATATGACTGTGGATCTAGGCATGACTGTGACATTTGCCTGTGTAGGAAAATTAAGTGGAAATTCCCAATTCATGTCTTCCACCAGTTAAAAGATGATACTTTGTGTTCATTGTAATTGTGGTTTATTTTCTCCTTTCTAGATTTATTTGATCATGACAGAATGCTGGAACAATAATGTCAATCAACGCCCCTCTTTTAGAGACCTAGCTCTTCGAGTTGATCAAATAAGGGACAACATGGCTGGATGAAAGAAACAAACTTCACTCTGAGACCAAAACAGACTTATAGAACAAAGTTTTGTATTTCACATTACTGCAGACTATTATTACATATACCATGGTTACGTATATCATGATGCTAGCTAGCAATGATGTGGAAATATCCATTCAACATTTTCAGAGTTTAGTGAGCTTTTCTTCATGAGGACATCAGTAAAAGACTTGATGAAAAGTCCTTAGCAAAGAATTTTTTGAAAAGTTTCACAAACCTAATCAGTCCGTTAACATAAGTTTTCTTTGGCAAAAGAAAAAAATACTTTTTTCAACTCAGAATTTTGAAAGATGAAAAAATTGTAAATCTTGCAGTGTTGAAGATGCACAGAATATGTATGTACAGTTTTTACCACAGTGAATGTATAATACCTTTGCATCTTGTGTGATGTTTTACACAAGGGCTGGTATCCATTAATGTTTCCTAATTTTTCCATAGTTGATCTACAATAATGTCACTATACAAATTATGCTTAGATAATTGAATAAGCACCTTGTGTTCTTGTTCATCTATATCACTGGCCAGCAATATAAGAAGTTGTACACTTTTAGCTTGTTCTATGTACTGTAAATATTTTTCAAAGCAAAGGGAACAAATGTTTAGTTTCATTTGTATAGGAAATTTCCCTGACCCTAAAGAATACATTTTGAAATGGAACAAGTTTACAAAGATATAACACAATCTATTTTCTTATTTGTCTCCCTTGTATCTGTTTGTGGTGAGTATGTTTTTAAAATAGAACTATCTCCAATTTTTTCTAAGACTACAGTGAATAGTTTTCTTTTAAAATTTTGAGATTATGAATGCCAGGAATATTGTCATCCCTTTAACTGTTGGCTGCTAATAAGATTTTTAAGTCATTGGTCATGCATTAAAATTAAGCATAAGCCATAAAATAGATTGTTTTTTGAATGTATATGCTTATTAAGCATAATAGGTTAGGAATTTTTTTTCTAAAGAATATATATTTTAGGGGTTTCAGAAATCTCTTGCTGTCATAGAAGAGATTTCGTTTTGTTAGGTTCTCATATACAAGGGAGAAATGAGAATAAATTGATGAAAAGTATGCTTGTTAATTTTATTCAGGAATGCCAGTAGAAAATTCACAATGTATGTCTTTAAAACAAATGAGAGATACATATTTTCAATTAAGTATTAAGAGTTATTTGTTGTTACCGTCCTTTGTTTTAGTGCTACTCCAGTGTGGAAACCATACTTAAAATATGGTGGGGGGTTGTTGTGTGTGTTATTTATACAAAGTTTAAAATACTCAGTATTTCAGTTAACAAGAAAATAGTTTATTTTCAGTAGTATATGCTGTTTTTTTTAAACTTGTACTTAAAACTTTTGATTATTTTTTTGGAGGTGGCTTTGAAATGCAAATTATATAAGAAAAAAATGCCTCACACATAAAGTTTAAGATTTTTTGGTTGGAAGGAAGGAAAGGTAAGAAATGCTTTTTACATTATCTTTAAAGCATTTTAGTAGTTACCAAATGCAAAAAACATCTAAAATGATGGTATATTAGATTTTAAATAGGATTTCTGATACTTTGATGAAAGTTGAATATAATTATTTAATTTGTGGATTCTTTAAGGATTTGTATACATAATGCAATTAAGAGATCTTCCGTGCTGTTACTCCAGTCAAAAGTAGCAAATCATATAGTATGCTTGACTTCAGAAACCTAAGTACTTAAAAACAGATTTTTAAAGGTTTATAACATTTTGTTTGTTTTTAAAACAAAGGTATTAACTAGATTACTTAAATTTTTTTTCTCTTAATGTTTCAGTTTTTAGTTT
This sequence comes from Procyon lotor, assembly GCA_028646535.1. Taxonomy (NCBI): domain Eukaryota; kingdom Metazoa; phylum Chordata; class Mammalia; order Carnivora; family Procyonidae; genus Procyon; species Procyon lotor. Next base: position 3,853,481 of record CM053615.1, on the reverse strand, counting down.
TAGGGAAAATAATTTCCCATAAACATTCTGAAGTTTTTAGAGTGGGATGGGTACCTTATTGTAAAATTCTTAAGTTTGCAAGAGAATTAGTATTCATTGAAGATTTGTGATGTTTTAAATTTTTATTCTGACTATACATAAAAACAAGTTAACCTGCAGCTGTTCATTTGGTTCTGCACAAGAAATAGGTAAGTAATTGTTGTACCAGTTGATGCCAAAATGTTTCTTCAAATTAATATTCTTTAGAAATGAGGGTAAATATTTTCTTAGAATTCTGTAATTCTGTAAATATTTCAGTATATTAAATTATACAGTCTTTATATAAATTATTCCCTACTTCCATGGCTACTTACTTTGGGAAATGGTCACTTTCTCCGACTACCTATATGTATGCTGCTAGTCACGCTGTAATTTGCTGGGGAAGAGTGCTTTCTTACAAATTAAGACTTCTCTTTTAAAGCCAAGTGAAGTTTTTACCACAAATATAACTTGATATTTAAATTTTATTTAAATGCTTTTATTGTGGAGTAGACATAAGAAAGTACCTACAGTTCTATATACCATTGGAGTGGCGTTATGTGGTCCGTTTACTTAGACTGCTATTTTCTTTGTTGTGCTTTTAGCATGCTTCCACAAAATTGAAATATTCGTGTAATAAATATTCAGAAGTTATTTTCTTTTTTATTGTCACCTAACCAAGGAAGTGGGGGGTATACACACTGATATAGGGATATGCAGAGAAAGCCTTTTATAAAAAATAGTAAACTTATCTTTCGATTTTTTAAGAAGCGCTTCCTAAGATTGTTCACAACTAATGTGCTCTTTATGAACATCGCTGTATCTACTCCAGGTCTGGTATTTAAATTATTTTTAATGAAAGGTTTTTTTTCTAATTTTTCAGTATAACTTATTACAGATCTTTCAGTTTGCTGTATTAGAGTAAATAATAACAGCAAGTATATAAGTCAGCAGGATTATCCAAACAAAAGACTAGGTTATATATGATAAACCTCATTTTATTTAAGAAAAAAATATCAGAGTATGGATCTGAGAGAATACTTGGCATTTACTCACAGATTTGGGTTGGTTTATTTAATTTCAAGGTAATTAGCACTAAGTGTTTCATGATGCTGACAGGAACATTTAGAGAGATTTCAGAATGACGAAGATAATTTTAAAACTTTCAGATTTCAGATTTCAAATTCCTATCAGATAGCCTTTAACTTTTCATATGAATCAAATTTTTAGTAAAATGCACATTATACCCTGAATATTAAAATATTTAATTTTGTAATCTTACCAATTTTGTTTTCTTTATTACAATATGTTGTTTTTTAGATAAAGAAGTTAATTTCTGTTGTACTTATGCCATATGGGATTGCTTGGTTGGTGCAGGCCCTGAAACACTGTTCTTTTTCAGTCTTCCAAATTTATAAGGAAATGCCTTATCTCCATTCGAAACACTAGTCTTCATTAATATGGTTGTAAAAGTCGTTAATCATTATTCTGTGATAAGTCCTTAACTTTGCATAGCAAATTGCTTAATATTTTATTTTTGAAAGTAACTGTAGCAGTTTTAAAATATAAGAACATTAAAAGAGCTTTGAGAGTCCCTGTTCCAGTTATCCACATTCTTAGATTATGGTTTTAATTTTAATACTTGCCTAGGAAGCATGCTTATAGATGCTATTTATTGGGGTCAAGCAGGTCGGCTTTGAGCAGTGTGAACAGAAGCTTAGCTTTTAGATCTGTTTGTAAATAACAATAAATAGAGCAAGGGGGTGAGGTAGAGATTGCATAGCAGGTTATTACATACACAGCAGGCAGCCGAGAAGGCAAATTATCAGTTGCAGATGATAAGACATTATCAAAACAAGTAGTAGAAACACAAATGAAAGGATGCAATAGAGATATTTTTTTTAATCAATTATCCTTTCAAGCGCAGTTGTATACATAGATGAAAACGTTTAGATGATTTTCACAAAAAAAACATAAGGGGATAATATTTTTAAGAATAAGTTTAGGTGCTTTTATCTTTTTTTTAGTTTAGGTTCTTTTAGTTTTTATTATTTTTTTTAAAAGATTTTATTTATTGAAGAGAGAATGAGCAGGGAAGAGGGCAGAGGGAGAAGGAGAAGAAGACCCCGTTGAGCAGAGTGCCCGATGGATCGGGGGGTTCAGTCGCAGGACACCAGTATCTGACCTGAGCCAAAGGCAGGCAGACACTCAACCAGCTGAGCCACTGAGGCACTCCAGTTTAGGTTCTTTTAAATGCTTGGAGTATATATGAATCTCAGAGTATGAATTTTCTAGTAGCATGTAGTATAAGATTGTGAGTCAAAATTTATTTACTGAAAATAAAAATACTAGAGATTAAGGAAATCATAGTAAATAAAATGGAAACAAAATGAGAAAGATAAATCTAACACTCAAGGCACTCAATTATGAAAATGCAAATTTTCTTTTTTGACTACTTGAAATATACATATACTTTCTTCTGCATAATAGTTTTGTTGAAGGTATGCTGTAGCAGTGAGTCTTTATAGCTATCCCAAATTTTAAGAATATTAACATAAAGTTTATTATTTCATGTCCTTAGTAACATTTTTTTTTTAATTTTTTTTTTCCTTATTAGTGACATTTTAGACCTGTCAACTTTTGGTTGGAGGGAAAGTAAAAAGAAAGTTTGCAGAATCAAAGACTTCATTTTGATTCTTAGGAACAAATGACTGAATTTGCTAACACTTTTAATCTGCATAACCAAGGTGTCTTGGCCCTTGAACTGCAAGCTGCTGGGTGGCCCAAAGCTAAATGACATATCAGAAGTTTGTGTTAAATGTTTGCAATTATTGATTACTATTCAGAAAGCATTTTAAAAAAATAACAGTCACTATTTCCTATAAATCCTGCCAGAAGAAGGAGGTTTCTACCGCTTTTTTAAAAGTGGTTTTTTGTTTTTTTTTTTTTAAGATTTTTATTTGTTTGAGAGAGAGAGCTAGAGAGAGTGCACAATTAGGGAGAGAAGTAGGCAGAAGGAGAAGCGGGCTCCCCGCTAAGCAAGGAGCCTGATGAGGCAGGACCCTGGGATCATGACCTGAGCTGAAAGTGGATGCTTAACCAGCTGAGGCACCCAGATGCCCGATCCATATTTCCATCAGTAATTTTGAGGATAGTATGAATCTCCCAGTACTACTTCTTTTCCTTTCTGTTAGTGGTTTTATAACAGTGCATTGCAGCTTGTTGAATAGGAATTCTTGATAATAAGAGTAAAGGTATTGTTGACAATGAAAACTGAAACTGAATTTTGCCCTTTTATTGAAGGACTTGGAAAAATGCTGAAATCTAGAACTCTGTACCATTGTATAAATTCCTTAAGAGACCCCATTTATTTCCAAAACCATTATTACAGAGGAAGAGTTTTTCAAAAATTGAAACTACTGTAGAGGATAGTTCTTTTCTAAAAAATGGTTTGTAAATCTGAGACCTAAGGAACAGTGAGTATGGTTCTGGGAAAAAAAGAAATTTCTAAATTACTGTCAGATCTGAGATTAAATTCCCATTTTGTGGGAATTTTTTCTAACAACTTAAATTTCTCTTATTTTAAATTTACTATTATAAATGTGGAGGATTAGAGTATAAATAACTCAGTCAAATGCCAAAAATACTTTGGCTCTAGTCAAAATCTAGGTCATGTTCTTATATTTGCCCCAACTTGCCACTTAACAGTCACATTCTTAGTAGAATTCCTTCTCCTCTCGAAATTAAAAAAAAAAAAAAAAAAAAGACTGTTTCCTGTCCTCATTGTGTATCACATCAGATCTTCCTGCAAATGTATTCACTTATCAGTACTGACATTGCAAACTACCTACAACTTTGAAGTTGCATCAGGTAATTCATGTTAATAGTTGTAGTAGGGAAGCCATCACCTCTTAAGTATCTTAATAAAATCTTAAAATCTTAAATCCCACTCATGTATCGAGAATAAAGAAGAGTAGATAAACTAATTATGGATATAGTAAAGGAATCCTGGATAACCTTATGTGAGGGCGAATCCTGATGGTGTATCAACTTAGAATTCCCTGTTAAATAAACATTAAAACAAAACCAAGAGATAAAAAATTATGTTGCAACACTGAGAATATTAGCTCTAATCACGGTGTTTTCAGGGATCCTAGTTTGGTGTGGTCCCAAACAATCTGCGATATAAAGGACCCATAAGAAGGTATCTTGGGCCTGGACTTAGTATGAGAGAGTTTCAAATACTACTTCTCTTTAGAATATGGTTTTTCAAGAGCTATCACCTCTAAGAGGGCTGATACTCTTATTGGAGGATGAAAAATCTTACTCTTTTTAAGTATAAAGCACATAAACAGATATGCTGTGCTTTTAAAATTTCATGGTGAAGAAGATGAAGGAAAAAGTGTCTGAAAGGTCAACTCCTGGTCGGGGAGGGGAAAAGGGAAATGATACAAAGACAGTTGAGAACATTGCTCTAGAGGGTACTCATACAGACATGGGCCAAACCAACACTACCTCAGAAATGACCTCAGGAGAGGGAAGATACGTCAAAAATTGGGTCTTCTTCAGTGCAGATAAATCCCTGAATACCATTTTGTCGTCTTGTTTTTACCTTTTGCAATAAATAAGATTTAGTAATCTCAAAAAACTTAACAGGGTATTTTGATAATATGCAACATATTAACAGTTTGCTTCTTGGTCAGACAGAGTACTTTTTGGTATTAATACCATCTCCTATTACTGTATATTAAAGTCAAAAATAAAATTTCCACAGAGAAAAAGGAAAGAAGCAATGCCAAGTAAAGATCATATTTATTCTATGAAATTTATGCAGAAGGCTACTCATTTTTGACTGAAAAATGGGATTTTGATTTGGATTAGGTTTGGTTTAGGATTTGGTTTGGATTAGTTTGTTAGCTGTTCTATTGGGTGTGAAGTGGTATAGCAATGTGGTTTTGATTTGCATTTGACTAATGATGAATGGTGTTGATTGAGCATCTTTTCATGTGTAATTTATTGGCCATTTTTGTATCTTTGGGGAAATGTCTAAGTCCTTTGCCCATTTTAAAATTGAGTTTTTGTGTTGTTATAGGAGTTCTTTGTATTCTGGATATTAACCCCTCATCAGATATATAATTTGCAAATATTTTTTCCCATTGTGTGGGTTACCATTTTACTCTGTTGATTTGTGTCCTGTGAAGCACAAAAATGTTCAATTTTGATGTATTCCAATTTAGCTCTTCTTTTGGTGTCATAGCCAAGAAATCACTGCCAAATCCAATGTCTTGAAGCTTTTTCGCTATGTTTTCTTCCGAGTATTTTATAGCTTTGGCTGTTACATTTATGTCTTCAATCCATTTTTTAGTTAATTTTTTAATACGGTATAAGGTGAGGGTCCAACTTCATATTTTGCATATGGATTTCCAGTTTTTCAGCAACATTTGTGGAAGAGTGTCCTTTCCCTCATTTAATGATCTTGGGGCACCCATGTTGAAAATCATTTGGCCATAAATGTGAGAGTTTATTTCTGTTTTATTCCAATAGTCTGTATATTTGTCTTTGTACCAGGACCATACTGTATTGATTACTAATAGTTTTTGCAGTTAAAAGTTTTGAAATCAGGAAATGTGAGCCCTGCAACTTTGTTGTTCTTTTTCAAAATTGTTTTCGCTCTTTGGTGTCCCCAAAATTCCATATGAATTTTAAAATGGGTTTTTCTATTTCTGCCAAAAAAACAGATTTTTGCAGATCTTGGGATTTTGATAGGGATTACATTAAATCTGTATATCACTTTGAGAACAAGTAGAACCCTCTTATCTGGACTATCTCGTTTTATTCTTAACAATTGGTAGGTACTATTATTTTTCTCATTTGAAGTCTGTGGAAACTGAAGTTTGCAATATACAGTAATTTCCAAGTCCCACGTGTAGAAGGAAGAGATGCTGCAGTTTGAACATAGGTAGTCTGACTCCAATGCCAGAGTTCAGAACCATTTCACTGCATTGCCTTTCACAGCTCTGGCAGCACACACATAAAGCAGCGATAAACTTAGGTAAGCTCTTTGCAGTGATCCATGGTTTTATTGCCCAGGTGGCAAGGTGACGAAATCATTTCATCCCCAACAGAAATTATTTAAATATATTTTTAGTTGTGTTGCTACACATCCTATGCTCCAAACAAAAGAATTTAAGTGAACAACAGTTTGATAAAACATAGAAAGTAGGTCTTTGGGGAAGGAGCAGTATAAGGGACAGTGTAAGGGACCTTTTCCTAGAGAATGAGAGATAGTTGAAAATAAGTGAATTTTTTAAAAGTTTGGATTGGATGACCTTTGCCTTTGAGAGTACTCTGCCAAAATTCAATTTAACTAACATACACTGTATTATTAGTTTCAGGGGTAGAATTTAGTGATTCATCAGTTGCATACAACACCCAGTGTCATTATATCAAGTGCCCCCCTTAATGCCCATCACCTGGTTACCCTATCCTCCCACCTACCTCCCCGCCAGCAACCCTCAGTTTGTTCCCTAGAGTTCAGTGTCTCTTATGGTTTGCCTCCTGTTTTCATCTTATTTTTCCTTCCCTTCTGCTAGGTTCATCTGTTTGTTTGTTTTTTTCTTAAATTGCACATATGAGTGAAATCATATGGTATTTGTCTTTCTCTGACTTATTTTGTTTAGCATAATACCCTCTAGTTCCATCCACATCATTGGAATTTTAAGATTCCATTCTTTTTAATGGCTGAGTAATATTCCATTGTAGATATACACCACATCATCTTTATCCATTCGTCTGTCAGTGGACATCTGGACTCTTTCCATATTTGGGCTATTGTGGACATTGCTGCTGCAAACATTGGGGTGCATGTTAACCTTCAAATCACTATGTTTGTATCCTTTGGATAAATACCTAGAAGTGCAATTGCTAGGTCATGGGGTGATTCTATTTTTAACTTTTTGAGGAACCTCCATACTGTTTTCCAGAGTGGCTGCACAAATTTGCATTCCCACTAACAGTGTTGGTTTTGGGAAAATTGGATAGCCACATGCAGAAAAATAAAACTGGACCACTTTCTTACACCATACACAAAAAAGACTCAAAATGGATGAAAGACTTTATGTGAGACAGGAATCCATATTCAGAAATCCATTCCAAATCCAGCTTTGGTTTTCTTTTTCAACATTCCTTTGGCTATTCAGGGTCTTTCTGGTTCCATACCAATTTTAGGATTGTTCCAGATCTGTGAAAAATGCTTGATGGTATTTTGATAGGGATTGCATTGAATGTGTAGATTGCTTTGGGTAGCAGGGACATTTTAGCAATGTTCGTTCTTCAAATCTGAATGTGGAATGTTTTTTCATTTCTTTTTGTTTTCCTCAATTTCATTCATAAGTGTTCTATAGTTTTTAGAGTACAGATCTTTTATATGTTCAGTTAGGTTTATTCCTAGGTATCTTACGGTTTTTGGTGCAATTGTAAATGGGATCGATTCCTTGATTTCTCTTTCTTCTGGTCTCATTGTTAGTGTAGAGAAATGCACCTGACTACGGTGCCTTGATTTTATGTCCTGCAACTTTGCTGAATTCCTGTATCAGTTCCAGCAATTTTTTGGTGGAGTCTTTTAGATTTTCTACATAGAGTATCATGTCATCTCCGAAGAGTAAAGTGTTTTTAGAGAAAGGAAGCAAATAGAGGATAAGGTTCTGACACAATCATTTAGAGGTTAGATAGAGGATGAGTCAGCCAAGAAAGACAAAGAGTGATCAAGGAAAGAGGAAAAGAAGCAGAGTGGAGTTTCATGAAAGCAAGAGAAATGTGTTTTTAAGTGATGAAAAAGTGGTCAATCTCTTTTTTTTTTAAAGAGAGGAGTGGGAAAGAATAGAGGGAAAGAGAGAATCTTAAGCAGGGGGCCTCACAATCTCACAACCCTGAAATTATGATCTGAGTTGAAATCAAGAGTTGGATGCTTAACTGAGCCACCCAAGCACTCCATGGTCAATCATTTTGAATGTTATTTACTGAAGCACCAAGTAATAGGAGCTTTGTTCGCTGACCATTGTACTTGGCCACTGTGAACTGATGGTAAATTCAGTGTAGGTGGAGTACAGCTCCCAGACTGGATCAGGTTGAAGAGGTTATAAGGTTGGTAAGGAAGTAAAGAAAAGACAGTAAGGGCAGACTACCATTTGAGACATTTTCCCATGAAGGGGGACAGGAAAATAAAGCAATAGTGGGCAAGAAAATAAGATTCTTGGTTTTTATTTGGGAGTTATATCAAGTTTATATGCTGACGGAGTGAGCTATGAAGAGAGAAAAACTGATGGGGTGCAAATTATAAAGGGAGTAAAATTTTGAATGGGATCCAGAGCACAAAAGAGAAATGAATTTTTAATCATCAGGGACGCTTCTCCATTTATAACTAGAGGGCAGATGCTAAAATGCGATAAATACACATGGGTTTGTAGATTTGGTAGTAGAAACACGAGAGCATTTTCTTGTATTTAACTCTGTATTCTACTGAAGTTTGAGGTGAAATTACTAACCAAAACTGGTAATTTGATGGTATATCCATGTCTGGTTTGATTACTATGTTTTTTAAAGAGGTATTTATTTGTTTTAGAAAGACACGGCACATGCATGGGAGTTTGGGGGTGCAGAGGGAGAGAATCTCAGGCATACTCCCTGCTGAGTGTGGAGCCCAATGCGGGACTCAGCCTCACGACCCCTGAGATCATGACCTGAGCAGCAGTCACAAGTCAGACACTTAACTGACTGAGCCACCCAGGTGCCCCTTTTCTTTCTTTTTGATTTTCTTGAAAGATAATTGGAATGAGCAGAGCCATCCATCCCCCACCTTCTAGTGCTGCTGTCCTCATTCATTCCACTTCTCCCACTCTAATAGCCATGGCCATTCTTGGCATCCCCTATGAGTGACGGTATCTCATCATGGCAGACCACAGAAATAATGAGCTTCAAGGCTATTACACGAAAAGATGGTGGAGCACAAGAAGATCAACAACTGTCTTAAACAATTAAAAGAACTTACCAATCAGTATGAAAAGTCTGAAAATGATCCAAATGACCTACAGTCACCCAAATCTGGGCAAACTGTGGGTGCAGTACTTAAGAAGTTAACTGAAGAGAAATTTGTTGTTAAATGAACCAAGAGAGGTTGTCGGTTATCATTGTTAGCTTAAAAACAGTAAGTTGAAGTCAGGAACAAGAGTTGTTTTGGCTGCGACCACATTGATATTTGCCAAAATCCACTGGTTTATGCATGTCTCATAAGGACATAGAGAATATTTCTTTTTGTGGAGTGGAGGGCTTATCAGAACAAATCAGAGAAGTCAGAGGTAATAGAACTACCTCTTACAAACCTAGAATTATTTCAGTATAGGGATATTTCCAAAAGGCTGTTTTATAGGGCCAGTAGTTAAGAAAAACACTAATAGCAAAGAGCTGCTGTTAGCCAACTGGAAGTTCTGTTGTAGACAAGTACATTGGTTAAAGTGCTAATTGGGTCAGAGAAATGTTTACACCAGGAATCATCAGTCATGCATCATTTTTATGGATAAAAAAGATGCCATTGGTGGATACTGGTTTCCTGGAAATACTTCAGAGGACTTTATGGAGTTACTAAAATGGATGGATATGATACTCTGCACAGTTAAAATAATCATGGCTACAAACAAGTACAGCGGATCCTGCTTTGCTGTCTCCAGATAAATAGAAAAGATACACGTTATTTACAAGCAAGGTTAGCTATCTTGAAAATCTACAGAGGTATCATTACAAAGCATGATGAAACAGAGTATTAGAAGCATATATGAAGCCTTCAGATGACTCTAATAGAGCAGACCTGGAAAATGTTTTGCACTGAAACAGGCATATCTACGATTCATGCTGATCATGAGTTTGTAGTATAGAAAGGCTTCATGAAAGCAATCAGAAGTAACTGATTTTAACTAGCTAGAATCTAAATTGGACTACAAACCTGGATTCTAAAAAGATAAAAAATAAAATGGACTACAGATTTTTGATGGCTACATGACTCATTGGCTTAATGTAAAATTCAGTTGAAAATGAATGCAATGATAATTTATTAAATGTGTATGAATAAATTTAAAACAATAAAAATGTATTGTGTGGTTTGTAATAGATGTAGAAGTAAAAGATAGAGTACAAATAGCAGAAAAGACAAGAGGGAGAAATTAAGTATACTGCTGACAAGGTCTTAAACTGATGGTGAAGTGATAATGTATAAAGGTAGTTTCTGATAGAGATGCATATTGTAAATCCTAGAGTAACCACTAAATATCAAAACTAAAAATTAAGAGAAATAGCTAATAGCTAACTGATAGAAGCAATAAATTGGAATTATTTAAAAAAAAAAAAAAAGTCAACCGAATAGAATGCAAGGAGAAAAAAGAACAGAGATCAAATTGGACAAATAAAAAATAGCAGAAGCATAGATTTAAACCCAAATCATATTAATTACATTAATCAATGATTTAAACATTACAAAAAGTAAAAGGGTGGAAAAATCATATATAATGGAAATGCTAATCAGTAAGTTGGGAGTGGCTGTATTAATATCAGGAATATTACCGATGATAAAGGGAGACATAATAACCAAAAGCAATTCATCAAGAAGACATGCCATGCACCTAGTATCAGCATTTTGAAATACATGAAATATAAATAATCTAAAAGGATAGACAAATACACAATTCCAGACATTTCAACACTTGTACTAATTGACAGAACAAGAAGAATGCAAGATCAGTAAATATATAGAACATTGCAATCAGCCAATTTGACCCGACATTTATAGAACACTCCACCAAATAGCAGCAGACCGTACATTCATGTCAAGTACACATAAAATCATCATCAAGATGAAGCATATGCTGGGCCCTAAGACAATTCTCAAGAAATTTTAAAAGATTATTCTCTTGTCAAAAACTCAAAACATCAAAAAAAGGAAGATATTTTGCACATGCTATGAAACATAGGAACCTTGAAAGCAAACATAAACTGAGTCAAAGAAAAAATACAAGAGAAAATGAAGAATATTTTGTAGGGGCACCTAGCTGGCTTGGTAGATATGTGACTCTTAATCTCAGCATCATGAGTTCCAAGTCCCACATTTGGCATGGAGCCTACTGAAAATAGATGTATATATTGTAATGAATGAAAATAAAAATACATGTGCAGGTAAGCTATGATTGGAGTTAAATTTATAGCTTTAGATTCTTCTGTTTAAAAGGAAGAAAGGTCTAAACTTCAGAAACTAGAAGACAAAGGAAATTAAATTCAAGTAAAGAGAAAATAAAGCTAGAAGTATAACAAAGCAGAAAAAAAAAAAAAAAAAACCAAGGAATACCAGTGAGGGCAAAAGCTGCTACTTTGAAAATATCAGTAAAATTGATAAACCTCGTGTAGAATTATCAAGAGAAAAATTTAAAAGGACATAAATTACCAAAATCAGTAATAAACAGGCTATTCATATCCTACAGATATTTAAAGGATAACGAAGGAAATATAAGATTTATGCCAATAAATATGACTAAGAACTTAGACACAACTAATTTTTTGAAAGAAAAAAATGCCAAAACAGACCAAAAAAATTATAGTTAAAAACTTGAGGCAAAATAATTCCACTGTGAATTTTATCAAAGAAATAATACAATCTTACATAGATTTTTAAAAAAGATTTATTTAGTTTAGAGAGCATGTGCATGTGTGGTGGGAGGGACAACGGGTAGACTCCCCACGAGCATAGAGCCCAACCAGGGGCTCAGTCTCACAACCCTGAGATCATGACCTGAGCCGAAATCAAGAGTCAGATGCTCAACTGAGTGAGCCACCCAGGCACCCTCTACACAGATTCTTTATGAAGATAAAAGAGTGAACACCTGCCAACTACCTTCATAAGGATCCCACTACTCTAATACCAGAACCAAAAAAACCCCACCAAAAACAAAAACATAAAAAAAACCCTATATGCCCATATTCCTTACAAATATTGACAGAAAAACTCTTCACTAGTAGCACACAGATACAGGAAAAAGGAAAAAATATTAATATATTACAACAGATTCTTCAGATTTTATCTGAGGAATATAAAGTTAGTTTAACCCTCAAAAAGTCAATGAAATACACCATATTGACAAAGAAGAAAACATAATCATCTCAATATGTGCAGAAAAAGCCTTGAACAAAATCCAACACTCATGATAAAAACTCAGCAAACTGGGCATAGACTGGAACTTTTTCAATCTGATCGAGTGCATCTGAAAAAAATCAAGCTAACATCACAGTGGTAAAAGAAGAATGCTTTCCTCTTGGGACTGAAATAAGGCAAGGATGTTTATTGTCTACATTGTAATGGAAGACCTAGGCAAAGCAATCAGGCAAGGAAACAGAAATAAAAGACATCATATTGGAAAGAAAGGAAGAAAATTGCCTGTACTCATATATGACATGATTATTTTTGTAGAAAAATCCTAAACAATTTATTTTAAAAAGTTACTAGACCTATTTAGGGGATTTGTAATATTGCAGGATGGATGAACAAAGTACAAAAATTTACTAGCAACAATTAATAGTAAAATTATTAAAAAATACCACTTAAAATAGCGTAGAAATAAAATATGTAGAGATACATTTAACAAGGTATTTGAAAGTATTATACATTAAAAACTACAAAATAGTGTTGAAATTAAAACCAAAAAATGGTCTACACTATTTTGTAGTTTTTAGTGTACAATACTTACAAATACCTTAAATGTATCCCTAAGTATTTTATTTCTAAATGGAAAGATATGCCATGTTCAAAGATCAGAAAACTCGGTTTTCCTCAAAATGATCTGTAGATTCAATGCAGTATCAGCCACAATCTCAGGAGATTTTGTAAAAATTAACAGGGTTCTATAATTTATATGGAAATAGCAAGAACCAGGAATAGCTAATACAATTTTTAAAAAAGAACATAAAAGTGGAAGGACTTAGGGGCACCTGGTGGCTCAGTGGGTTAAAGCCTCTGCCTTCGGCTCAGGTCATGGTCTCAGGGTCCTGGGATCGAGCCCCACATCGGGCTCTCTGCTCAGCAGGAAGCCTGCTTCCCCCTCTCCTTCTGCCTGCCTCCCCCTCTCCTTCTGCCTGCCTCTCTGCCTACTTGTGATCTCTCTCCCTCTGTCAAATAAATAAAAATCTTAAAAAAAAAAGTGGAAGAACTTAGACTATCTAACTTTAAGACTTAAAATAAGGCCACAGTAATAAGACAGTGTGATGTTGGCATAAGGATAAATGTGTGGATTAATGAAACAACACAGTATCAGAAAACCCACATATATATGGTCAATTGTTGTTGTTGTTGTTGTTTTTTTTTTTTTTTTGGTCAATTGATTTTTGTAAGATATGCCAACATGGACTGGATGACAGAACAGTCTTACAATTAATGTACTGGAACTACTGGTTAGCCATCAGTAGAAAATAAACCTGGCCTCTTTTTTCATCATACACAAAAATGAACTCAAATGGATCACAAACCTAACATGAAAGTTAAAACTATGAAAGTTCTAGAAGCAAATTTAGAATATCTTAAACTTGGAAAAAGTAAAGATTTGTTAGATACACAATGCAAAATACCTGCTATAAGTGGAAAATTGATAAGTTGATCGTCATCAAAATTAGAAACTTATCGTTTAAAGATACTTTAAGGAGGAGAGCCAGGGTGGCTCATTCATTTAAGTTTCTGCTTTCAGCTCTGGTCATGATCGCAGGGTCCTGGGATGGAGACTCCAAATGGACTCCCTGCTCAGCGAGGAGTCTGCTTTTACCTCTCCCTCAGCCCCTCCCCCTGCTTCTGTGTCCTCTCTCTCTTCTTTCTCTCAAATAAATAAAATCTTTAGAAAATAATTTTTTAAAAGATACTTGAAGAAAATGAAAAAGCAAGTCAGAGTGGGAGAAAATATTTGCATTTCATATATCTGACAAAGCACTTGTATCAAGAATTTATGAAGACCTCTTACAATTCATTAATTAAAAAAACTAGGGCGCCTGGGTGGCTCAGTGGGTTAAAGCCTCTGCCTTCGGCTCAGGTCATGATCTCAGGGTCCTGGGATCGAGCCCCCCATCAGGCTCTCTGCTCTGCAGGGAACCTGCTTCTCCCCTCTCTCTCTGTCTGCCTCTCTGCCTATTGTGATCTCTCTCTGTCAAATAAATAAATAAAATCTTTAAAAAAAAATAAAAATAAAAAACTAAAAACAGGCAAAAGACTTGTACAAACACTTAATAAAAGATCCACGAATGAGCAATAAACATGAAAAGAGGCTCAACATCATTAGTCATGAGGAAATGCAAATTAAAACCACAGTAAGATAGCACAACACTCTCGCTAGAATAGCTAAAATTAAAAAGACTATGTCAAGATATACATAAGTCAGGATTCAGATAGCAGTCTTTTTTACTCTGTAGCTAAATATATTAAAAATCCAGATTTGTAAAAACAAACGTAAAAAATTTGAAAGACTGATAATACTAAGTGTTGGTGAAAAGATGGAGCAACTGGATGTCACTTAGGAAAAACCACTTGATAATTTTGTATGAAGTTAAATATACGCTTATCATATGCCACAGCATCGCCACTCCTACATATTTATGCAAGGGAAAAACATGGTCACAGTGAAACTTGTACATGAATGTCCATAAGCTTTATTCCTAATACAACAAAATGCTATGCAAAAATCAAAAGGAATACATTACTGATTGATGCAACAATACTGATGTATCTCAGAAAACTTATGCTGAGTGAGATGTAAGAATATGTACTATAGGGCTCCGTTTATAATAAATTTTATAAAAGGAAAGACCTCCATAGTGATAACAGTAATCTGGGCCTGGATAGACTTGCAAATGGGCAAGCCACCACTAATCATTTAGAGTTGCCATTTAAGATGAAACTGTTAACTACCACCCTTGCCCTAAAACAGTTCAAAACCACTTTCTGAACCACCTTCAGAGGCTTTATCATTCAAGCCCACCCAAGAAAAGAGAAACCACATCAGGTATTTTAATAGTAAATTTAATATAAAGTGTTATATTAGAGGACTGGAAAGAAAAAAAGTCAAAAAGCAAGGTAACAGATTAAAAACAAAAAACCACAACTTTAGGAAGCAGCTACCATGCCTGCACAAAGGAAAGAATTAGAGATTATCAAAACCTAGAAGCTTGGAGGAAGGGCACCCTGGAGTTGGGGACCCAAATCTCTGCCTGCCTGGCTGGTATTGGTACTGTGGGGGCTTGGGGGAGGACCCCCCCAGAGATGGGACTCAGACTTTTGAGGAAGGAGCACCAGACAGCTGGGATTGGTGTATCTGAGGGAAGGTGATGAAGCTGGTTGTGGAAGTTGAGGATAAAACAAAAAAAGCTGTCACTATCAGTGGGCAGAAACGCTAACTTGGGTGATGCTGAAAGAAACAGCAAGGCGGGGAAGGGGTCCTCTCTGGTGCCCCAATAGCAGAATCTCACAGGAAGCCTGCTAGTAAAGGAAAAGTGTGGTTTACAGGATCCAAGTCTGAGCATCACAAAGCAGAATAAAGGAGATTTAGGGCTGAGAACCAGTAGGTTACTAATCAACACAGAAGTCAAAACAAAATAGAGGCCAAATAAATGAACTCCAAACAAATACATAGATAATTTCTGCTCATGATTTTATTGACATCAGAAGTATTGAACAAGATGCTGGGATTAAACCTTGATCCAGCTTCATCACTAACTAGCAAGTAACAACACAAAGGAGCCTTAATAAGTTGCTTAATATCAAAGTGTCTCAGCTTTCTTTTTTTCCTGCTTCAGGATTGCTCTAAAGGAGTTCGTAAGAAAAATGTGAGTGTCCTATGCAAATGCACAAAATCATTTTTTAGCACAATTATAAACATTAAAAGATAGGCATTAAACCACAAAACTAATAGACACCCTAACAAATTATTACAGTGTGTAGGGAGGTATACAGCTATGCACATAGCACACTTAGTTAATCTCGTGCTTTTCTTTCTTTTTTTTTTTTTTTTTAAGAGTGGGGAGAGAGGCAGAGGGAGAGGGAGAATCTCAAGCAGGCTCCACACCCAGCATGGGGCTCGATCGCACAACCCTGAGATCATGACCTGAGCTGGAATCAAGTTGGATGCTTAACTGACTGAGCCACCCAGGTGCCCCAGTCTTATGCTTTTCTAATTTGGACTTCTGATTTGTGTATATAAGTAAGCTAATAAACTGTATTTTTATTTTTAAGACATAAGGACAAACCTATAATTCAAAGTGGGCTCAAGTGCATCACTGCATTTTAGCCTAAGCATAGGCAATTCTCAGTGGTGCATTTTCATCTAACACCAGCAGACTTATTCCACCACCAAACCATGATGCAGTCTGTCATTTTATATTTAAATGAGTAGCTCCCCATATTTAGAAAGACAACTGAATGTAGACTACCCAGGGATGGGTAAAAAAAATTCAGACATTTATTAATGCATTTTAAGTGTATATGATATAGATACATGTGAAAAAGACCTTTGTCCTAAGAAATAGCAGCACCAAATAGAAATAAAAGTTTTAATTGTAAAGAACATTACAGTACATATTTGAGAAAGAAACTAGAGAAAGATTTCAAATGATGCTTACCTCTTATTGGTGGAAAGTAAGGATTCCACTCTGAATTCTTTGGAATAAGTTTTTCTCTAATTTGCACCACTAAAAATATTTCACATGTGGACATAAAGTGGAAAAATACACCACAAACTTAGTGTTATAACATCATACTGAGTTGAAATATGCAAGCACAGAAATAGTAGGACTTCAGCAATATTCCATAGGACTATTACCAGTGGTTCTCGACCATTACCCGACGTCAGGATGAGCTGGAGGGCCTGTAACAATGCAGATTACTGAGCCCCACACCCATAGTTTCTGATTCAGTAGGGCTGGGTTGGGACTTGAGAACTGCATTTCTAACAAGTTCCCAGGTGCTGCTCATACTGCACTCTCTTCTGACCAAGCCAAAACAGTGTCACATTATAGCAGTCCCTTCAAAGCAGAGTGTCACAAAAAGATTTTGTGGCTTAGAGACATTCACTGAACTCTTAAGTCCTTAGTAGAGACTGTAAGAAGATTTTTGACCAGTTACTATAATAAAATGCAAGGAATTAGAAGAGAACCTATGATTGTAATATAAGAGCTCCTACTAGGAGTGGTAGCAGGTTAGTTATTTTGAAGATGGTGGGACAGATTGGCATACTGGAGTGAGCCTATTGGTCATGGGGCGTCAGTCTGTATGTCATACGGATGGAAGGCAGAGCATACCATAATCCATTTAAATGCAGCCTGAGAGAGTTTCAAGCATGATGACAAGCATCAGCAGGTAATTCTTAGATGTCTATGTGGATCATGCCCCCTCCAGTAACATTTTCTTCAAATATAAAAATATAGGAAAAATTGGGGTTACCAAAGAAAATACTAAGATTCCTATTACTACCATAAAGTATTGATAAATACCTGCAAATACTTTTAGATGGTGTGCATAGCAAAGAACCTACAAGGACAATTACCAAAAATAAAGTAAAATAAATATATTAAGCTTTTATTAAGTTAGTATAATTCCTATGACGGTTAGTATATCTCAGTCACAAATCATGGTACTTGTTTATATAAGTTTTTGTATTTAGTATATGGAAAGCATGCAATACTGAGTTCTTCTATCGTACATCCTTTAAGACAACACTTTTCTGAATATCCTCTGCGTTTTCTTTGGGGATGATTCCCCCAAAACTCATTGCTTAAGGTTTTAATTTTGTTTGTATTTTTCTTCTGAAATTCTGAAATTTCATGAATATACTGATTGTTATCTTGTAATGAGGAAAATTCTCTTGTATTATCAGGAGGCAAGTTGGCCCTTGTATATCTATACTCAGGCAGTGACGACATCTCCAAACTGCTTATCGCTTCTTCCTCAGAGGCAGTAGAGACTGTTGAGAAACAAGAAAAAAGTTCCTACTTCATCAAAATCTTCCTTTAGATGAAAATGTAATCATAATACTAGAACACTTAAGTCCATTATTTTTTTAAGATTTATTTATTTATTTGAAAGAGAGAGAAAGGGAGAGAGCAAGCATACCAGTGTGGGAAGGGGGAGAGGGAGAGGGAGAGAATCTAAAGCAGACTCCGTGCTGAGCATGGAGCCTGATGCTGGGCTTGATCTCACAATCCTGATATCATGACCAGAGCAGAAACCAAGAGTTGGAAGCTCAACTGACTGAGCCACCCAGGGGCTCCTAAAGTCTGCTAATTATTAAAAAACAAGTAATCACATTCTAAATAATAAAATGGGTTTCAAAAGATATACATTTAATTTTTAATTTTTTAATTTTTAATTTTAATTTTTAAAAAAGATTTTATTTGTGGGGGAGAGAGAGAGAGAGAGCACAAGCAGGGGAATGGCAGGCAGAGGTAGAGGAAGAAGCAGGCTTCCTGATGAGCAAGGAGCCTGATATGGGACTCGACCCCAGGGCCTGGGATCATGACCTGAGCCTAAGACAGATGCTTAACTGACTGAGCCACGCAGGCATCCCAGCAATATATATATATGTGTATATATATATATATATATATTTTTTTTTTTTTAACTAAAAGGGTTGTAAGTAAAACCTTTTTCTGTGTTTTCCTGTAAAAAAGCTTAGAAATCTTTGCACATTTTTTATGGAAAGACATTTTTTATTGAGATATCATTCACATGTTGTAAAATTCAGTATTTAAAGCATACAATTCAGTGTTTTTTAGTATATTCACAAGGTTATGCAATCATTACCACTATCTAATTCCATAATATTTGTATCACCCCCAAGAGAAGCCCCATACCCATGAACAGTCATTCCTGTTTCCCTCTTCCTCTAGCCCTGGGCAACCACTAATCTTTTCATTTCTAAGGATTTGCCAATTTTGGAAACAAAATCATACCACACACACGTAGCCATTCATGTTTGATTTCATGTTTTAGCATGTATCAGCATTTTATTCCTTTTATGACAGAATAATTTTCCATTGTATGGATATAAGCCATTTTGTTGATCCATTTATTAGTTGATGGACATTTGGGTTGTTTCCACCTTTTGGCTATTATGAATAGTGCTGCTGTGAATATTCACATACAAGTTTTTGTGTGAACATATGTCTAATTTTCTTGAGTATATATATAGTAGTAGAACTGCTGGATCTTCAGGTAAATTTGTTTAACTTTCTGAGAAACCACCAAGCTTTTCCACAATGGCTACATCATTTTACACCACCACTGATATATTAGGATTTGAGTTGCTCTACATCCTCATCAACATTTGTATTTTCCATTTTTTATTATGGCCATCCTAGTGGATAGTAGGTGATATCTCACTGTGGTTTTGATTTGCAAATTACCCACTGACAAATGATGCTGAGGATCTTCTCGTATGCTTACTGTATATCTTCTTTGTAGAAATGTCTATTCACAAGAACCATATGATACTCTCAATAGATGCTGAAAAAGCATTTGACAAAGTACAGCATCCCTTCCTGATCAAAACTCTTCACAGCATAGGCATAGAGGGCACATTCCTCAACATCATCAAGGCCATCTATGAAAAACCCAAAGCGAATATTATTCTCAATGGGGAAAAGCTCTCAGCATTTCCCCTGAGATCAGGAACACGGCAGGGATGCCCACTATCTCCACTGCTATTCAACATAGTGCTAGAAGTCCTAGCCTCAGCAATCAGACAACAAAGAGAAATCAAAGGCATCCAGATTGGCAAAGAAGAAGTCAAACTCTCACTCTTTGCAGATGATAGGATACTCTATGTGGAAAATCCAAAGACTCCACTCCAAAACTGCTAGAACTCATCCAGGAATTCAGTCAAGTATCAGGATATAAAATTAATACACAGAAATCATTTGCATTTCTATATACCAACAGTAAAACAGAAGAAAGAGAAATTAAGGAGTCGATTCCATTTACCATTGCACCCAAAACCATAAGATCTCTAGGAATAAACCTAACCAAAGAGGCAAAGAATCTGTACTCAGAAAACTACAAAGTGCTCATGAAAGAAATTGAGGAAGACACCAAAAAATCTCCTTTTTCATTTATGATTTTTTTAATTTGGGTCCTTTCTCTCTTCTTTTTGATAAGTCTGGCCAAGCATATACCCCTTGCTCATGGATTGGAAGAACAAATTTTGTGAAAATAAAATATTCTACCTAAAGCAATCTACACATTTAATGCAATCCCTACCAAAATACCATCCATCTATTTCAAAGAAATGGAACAAATAATTCTAAAATTTATATGGAACCAGAAAAGACCACGAATAGGCAAACAAATGTTGAAAAAGAAAACCAAAGTCGGCGGCATCACCATTCCTGACTTCAAACTCTATTACAAAGCGATAATCATCAAGACAGTGTGGTACTGGCACAAAAACAGACACATAGATCAATGGAACAGAATAGAGAGCCCAGATATGGACCCCCAACTCTACAGTCAACTGATCTTCGACAAGGCAGGACAGAATATCCAGTGGAAAAAAGACAGTCTATTCAACAAATGGTGTTGGGATAACTGGACAGCCACATGCAGAAGAATGAAACTGGACCATTTCCTTACACCACACACAAAAATAGACTCAAAATGGATCAAAGACCTCAATGTGAGACAGGAATCCATCAAAATCCTTGAAGAGAACACAG
>CM053615.1:3816620-3832191 GCA_028646535.1 Procyon lotor | reverse complement strand
TATAGGAAAAAACAGCATATGTAATGTTTGGTACTATACCTGGTTTCAGGTATCCACTGGGGGTCTTGGACTATATCTCCTGCAGATAAGGGGGGACTACTGTATTTGTCTTTTTATGCACATTTTATAACAATTTTTTTCATTGTTGAAATATGAAGAGATGAAGAAGTAGTGATATGTTCAATGAACTGACTGCTATTATACTGCTCTTAACTCATTCAGTATTACTGGAAAGAAATTAAATTCAGAAGGTAATTACTTGGAGGCTTTTTGGAGTTCCATCATTGCCCTTGCCTGTCTACTGTCCCTTCCAGGAGGATACATTTGCCTATTACCATGCTGTAGAGCCAGACCTTAGACAGCCCTGTTAGGAACCACAGGACTCTGCCCTACAGCCACAGTTGAACAGACTACAGGTTGTTAGTACCTGACCCCAAAGAAATCAATCTACCACGGTGGCCAACAATCCATGCCATGTGAAAATAAGAGTTGGCCTAATCAGTGTCCTCTCTCTGAAGTTAGAACTAAGAAGTAGTAAGAAACAAAACTGAAAGGGTACCATGAAGCTTATCGTGACAGGCCAAATACTGGAGGAGAAAAGATTCAGAGAAAAAGAGAGAAGGTAGTTTTTAAAGTTGATGTGATTCCTCAGGCTTTCCAGAGACTTTCCAAGTCTGCCCCTAGATCTTGTTTCTATAATAACTCTCTCTCCCACCACTTTTTTTCTCAGAGTTGTTTAGGTGAATTCCTGTGCCTTGTAGTTGGAAGTCCTTTTAGAACACTATTTTCTAACTTTGTATTTAAAATGCTTAAGCTGAACTGTGGAACATTAAAACTTTAGGATAGATATTAAATACTAAGTCATCTAAGATAGATAAATGTGATGAATTAAGATGTGTCATAATTAACAGAGTACATTTAGGGAAAAAGGAAATTACATTGTCCAGGCAAATTGAAGAAAGAATTTCCTTTTGGGATGTGCCATGCATGTTCTGTTACTCAAAGGGTAAAAAAAGACAATAAGAAGGAAACTTTTTCATATATGAAGGCAGCTAAATACTAGGTAATGAAAACTAATATGTCAAACTGGGGAGGTAATTTAAAGAGAAACAAGCCCTACTCACCAGAAAACAGGAAAGGTTAAACATGAGTATTTAGATCTATGAATTTGAAAAAGAACAGAGAGGACCCAAAGTAGTAAGAAGGGAAGAAATCGGTGAAATACAGAACAAAACACTATAAATGTTTAGAAACCCGAAACTTGGTTCTTTAAAAGGATTAATAAAATAGATACAACTCTAACCAGACTAATTAAGAAGATGAAAATGAACAACAGAACAATGACAACAACAACGGAAATAACTGAGTATTTAAAATAAATGAATGTTATGAATGTTACATATTTAAAAATCAAAATGAAATGGATTAATCCATAGAAAAATACAAGATGCCGGGGCCACCTGGGTGGCTCAGTGGGTTAAAGCCTCTGCCTTCGGCTCGGGTCATGATCCCAGGGTCCTGGGATCGAGCCCCACATCGGGCTCTCTGCTCAGCAGGGAGCCTGCTTCCCCCTCTCTCTGCCTGCCTCTCTGCCTACTTGTGATCTCTGTCTCTGTCAAATAAATAAATAAAATCTTTAAAAAAAAAAGAAAAATACAAGATGCCATAATTGGCACAGAAAATTTAAAAAGACAAACAGATAATTTTAAAGGTAGGCTCTACATGTTTTTTAAGAACAGTAAGTTCTAATCATATACAAGTTGTTCCGGGAAAAGAGGAAAAGAGAAAAAGCTGCTCAGCATATTTTATGAGCCTAGTATATTCTTTATTCCAAAACTAGGTAAGAACAATGTGATTTAAAAACAACAACAACAACAAACAAACCCATGTGAGCCCATTTACTTATGTTTATTTGGAAGTCCTAAAAAGATATTAGTTAACTGAATCCAGAAACATATTTTACAAATATATTAAAGTGTTTATTCCAAAAAATGCAAAGATAGGTCAAGATCCCCAAATCTATCAGTGCAATTTACCCCATGATTAGATTCCCGTACTCACTTTCAATTGGGTTTGCTTTATACTTTGTAAGAAAATGAAAGCAATCATCAGAGAACTTGCATTTGGTCCCTTCACCATTTTTTTAACCTCATCTTTTAACATCTGTACGCATACATTTTGCCTTCCTAACTACTTACATAGTTGAACTATTCACTCTAAAGCCAGTTCCTCCATTTAGGGACCAGATCTCATCTCCTGCCTACTCCAGGGTATCACTCCAACAATGCTCCTCTATACCCTTCTTCATCACCTCTTCACTCCTATAAGCAAAAAAATGTTATTTCTCCCACTTAAAGAAAGCCAAAATCACATCTCCTGGCCCTACTTACCTTGCCAGTTATCATCCTGCTTGTTTTCTCAACTCTGTAGCAAAACTCCTTCATAGTTTTCTATTACTGTTTAATTCCTCTTCTCTCATTCAGCCTTAAACCCTCCCTAATCAGGCTTTTGTTCTATCGCTGTACCAAAACTTCTCTTTTCAAGGTCACAAATGATCTCTATTTTACTAAATTCAACAACCAATTCTCATCTTATCTGACTCATCAAAAATACTCCTCCTTGATACACTTTCCTAACTTCATTTCCAGGACACCACATTCTTCCCACCTATATGTTCCTCTTTTATCTCCTTTGCAAAATACTTCCTCCAACTGTTTAATGTTGATGTTTCCCAGGGCTCAGTCCTTGGCACTCCTCTCTCTGTACACTTTTCTTGGTGACCTCATCCAGTATTACAGCTCTGAGAATCCCCTATACACCTATGACTCCTAAAGTACTATCTTCAAGTGAGATTATGTCCATAACCCAGATGTACATATATCCTACTTCCTACCCATCATCTCCACTCCAAACTCAACGTGTTCAAAATGCCATCTGACATTGTCAAGTTCCACATGCCCCAAACCGAGCTGCCAATATTGTCTTCAGACCTCTTCCACCTGAGGCCTTTCCTACCTCATTTGATAAAAACCCTAGCCTTCCAGATGTCTGAAGCAAAAACTTGGGTCACATTAAAAAAAATTAGAATCATTTTTGAGTTCTTTTTTCATATTTCACAAAAAAATCTGCCCAAATATATCTAGAATAAAACAATTTCCACTACCTCCACTGTTCCCATCTCATCCAGCTGCTCTCACCTCTAATATCATACCCTCAGAGGAAGATCTGCTTCTGCTCTTGCCTCCCTATAGCTTGTCCTCAATGCAGCAGCCAGAATGATCCCTTTAAAATGTCAATTAAAATGTCAATTAATGTCCCTACCCTGCTCCAAAGTCTGTAATGATTTCACCACTCATAGAGTAAAGCTAAAATCTTTACAATGGTCTAAACAGTTTCACTAAGCCTGCCTGTTACCTCTCTCTCTGCTCCAGACACACCAACCTCCTTGCTGTTCCCTATGTAAACAGGGCAGAAATGTATTTGCTCTACTCATTCCTCTGCCTAAACACTCTTTCCCCAGATATCTGATTGGCTGATTCCTTTATCTCCTCCATTCTCAAACTTCCCCTTTTCAACACCTTGACAACACTATTTAATCCTATACCCCACCCTCCAACCCCATGAACTCTTGAATCTCCCTTTTCCTGTTTCATTCTTTTTCTTTTTTTTTTTTAAAGATTTTATTTATTTATTTGACAGAGAGAGAGAGAGAGAGATCACAAGTAGGCAGAGAGAGAGGAGGAATCAGGCTCCCTGCTCAGCAGAGAGCCCGACACGGGGCCGATCCCAGGACCCTGAGATCATGACCTGAGCCAAAGGCAGAAGCTTTAACCCACTGAGCCACACAAGTGCCCCTCTTTATTTTTCTATAACCCTTATTACCTTCAAATATTTATTATGTTCATTTCCTATGCAAACTCCATAGTTTTGCTGCTTTGTTCACTGATAAATTCCAAGGGTTTATAGCAGTGCCTGGCACTTAGCAGGTACCCAATAAGTATTTGGTGGATTAATAAAAGAGAAATATGCAAAAGGATGCCCCCCAAAAGGCCTTAATAAAGTTCAGCCCTACTTATAATGATTAAAAAAAATAGCAAGCTCCCTTATCTTGGTGGAAGTTATGTAGCACAAACCTAAAATTTTATATCTAATGGAGAAATTCAAATGTATTCCCCTTTAAAATTGG
Source organism: Procyon lotor (assembly GCA_028646535.1). Lineage (NCBI taxonomy): Eukaryota > Metazoa > Chordata > Mammalia > Carnivora > Procyonidae > Procyon > Procyon lotor. The sequence continues at coordinate 3,828,005 of CM053615.1, read as the reverse complement.
GAACATGATAAAACATCCCACTATCACTACTACTTAACAGCACTAGAGGACCTGGCCAATGCTATAAGAAAGAAGAAGACTGGTGTAAGGTTTAGAAAGGAAATGACAAAGTGATCATTTGCAAAGGATAAAAAATCTGCAGAAACAAACTATTAAAGCATTAAGATAAAATGGCATGATTACTGGATAAGATCAACCTGTAAAAATCAAATGCATTTCTCTAACCAAAAATATAGTTAGCAAGTATTTACAATAACAACAAAAACAAAGTATTAAACATTAACTTAACCAAAAATATAGGAAGTCTCCACTGAGAAAACTTTAAAATTCTAATAATAGAACATGAAAATATTCCATGCTTTTAGTTGTGATTACTTTAATTAAAAGGATACAAATCCTCTTCGAATTAATGTATATAATTCATGCATCTCCATTAAAATTGCAAATGGATTTTTATTTCATTTTTTCATTATGCTGTGCTCACGACAAGTGTAGCTACCATATATGTCACCATATGATGCTATTACAATACCAATGACTATTCCCTATGCTCTTTTAGTCCCATGACTTAGTCATTACATATCTGGAAGCCAGTATCTCCTACTCTCCTTCACCTATTTTGACCATCCCCTCCACTTTCCTTTTCTCTGGCAACCATCAGTGTTCTCTGCATTTGTAGGTCTGATTCTACTTTTTGTTTGTTTATTCATTTGTTTTGTTTTTTAGATTCTACACGTAAGTGGAATAATTTAGTATTTGTCTTTCTCAGTATGACTTACCTCAGTCAGCATAATAAAGACTCTCCAGGTCTATCCATGTCATCACAAATGGCAAGATGGCATCCTTTTTGTGGTTGCATAATATTCCTCTCTGTGTGTGTATGTGTGTGTGTACCACCTCTTTATCCATTCATCTATCAATGGATACAAGTTGCATCCATTTCTTGACTATTGTAAATAATGCTGCAATAAACACAGGGGTACTTTTTGAATTAGTGTTTTTGTTTTCTTTGGGTAAATACCCAGAAGTAGAAATATTGGCTCATATGGTATTCCTATTTTTAATTTTTTGAGGAGTCTCCATACTGTTTTTGATAGTGGCTGCACCAATTCACACTGGTGCACAAAAGTTCCTTTTTCTCCATATCTTCACCAATACTTATTTCTTATGTTTTTCATTTTAGCTATTCTGATAGGTGTGAGGTAATATCATATTGTGGTTTTGATTTGCATTTCCCTGATGATTAGTGATGCTGAGCATATTCTAATATGTCTGTTGGCCATCTGTATGTCTTCTTTGGAAAAATATCTATTCAGGTCCTCTGGCCATTTTTAAGTTGGATTGTTTGTTTGGTGTTGAGTTATATAAGTTCTTGACACATTTTTAATATTACCCCCTTATTAGACATATCATTTGCAAACATCTTCTCCCACACAGTAGGTTGCCTTTTTGTTCTGTTGATGGTTTCCTTTGCTGTGCAAAAGCCTTTTATTTTAGTGAAGTCCCAGTAGTTTATTTTTGCTTTTGTTTCTCTTGCCTTAGGAGCCAAATTTAGAAAAAATGTTGCTATGGCTGATTATCAAGGAAATTACTGCCTATGTTCTCTTCTAGAGGAGTTGTAAGGTTTCAGGACTCACATTTAGGTCTTTAATCCATCTTGAATTTATTTCTGTGTACAAAGTAAAAAAGTAGTCCAATTTCATTCTTTTGCATGTAGCTATTCTGTTTTCTCAGCACAATTTACTTAAGAGACTATCTTTTCCCCATAGCATATTCTTGCTTCCTTTTTCATAGATTAACCATATAAGTGTGGGTTTATTTCTGGGTTTTCGAGCCTGTTCTATTGGTGTATGTGTCTATTTTTGTGCCAGTATCATGCCGTTTTGATTAGTATAGTTTTGTAGGATATCTTGAAATCTGAAATTATAATACCTCCTACTTTATTCTTCTTTGTTAAGGTTGCTTTGGCTATTTGGGTTTTTATTTTTTTGTGTGGTTCCACACAAATATTAGTATTATTTGTTCTAGTTCAGTGAAAATTGCTGTTGGTATTTTGATAGGAATTGCACTGAATCTAGGTTGCTTTGTGTAATATGGGCATTTTAACAATATTAATTTTTCCAATCCATGATCATGCATATCTTTCCACTTGTGTGATGACAATTTTTTTTTGCTTCTTTGTTTTGCTTTTTTAAAGATTTTATTTATTTGTTTGACAGAGAGAGCGTGAGAGCACAAGCAGGGGAAGTGGGAGTGGGGGAAGCAGGCTCCCTGCTGAGCTGGGAGCCCAACATGGGGCTCGAGTCCTGGGATCTAGCCCTGCGATGGGCTCCCTGCGCAGTCTGCTTCTCCCTCTCCCTATGCCCCTCCCCACCACTTTTGCTTCCTCTCTCTCAAATAAATGAATAAAATCTTTTTTAAAAAGATTGGAGATATGCCCTCCTAAAGTTTATATCCTACAGAATCATAACATTAAAAGCAGTATAGTAATTGTACAAGGTCAAACAAAAAGACCAATTAAATAGAATGAGAAGCTCAAACAATAAATATGGAAAAAAATATTGTTTAGTAGATGGTGTTTAGAAAACTAGCTCCTTTTGTAGAGAAAAATAAGACTTACTGAAAAAACTGAGATAGTAATCTTAGCCAGAACAGACCAAAGTGGTCTCCAGAAGAATCAAGAACCTAATGTGAAAAGTAAATCTATAAAGTTAACAGAGGGAAAAAAGGACCTCTAAAATAAAATTTCAAAAGTATGAACAATAAAGCAAAAGACTTAGTGCCTAATTATATAAAATTAAGGCTTTCTGTCAAACAACACAAATAGATGACAGAATAGGAGAATATATTTGCAGTATCTAAAGCCAACAACTATTGTATATGGTACAATACTCTTACACATCAACTGGAAAATGACAATTCCAATTGAAAGATTATAAACAGAAAACTTTCAGAGGAAAAATCCTGCAAAAGGCTAATTTGTATATGAAGACGTGCTCACATCCAAAGTTAAAACAAAAATAGGATGCTATTTCATTCTCTCACACTGACAAAAGTTAAAAATTGTATAATGCTAATTGTTGGCATGGATCTGAGAACACAGGAATCAGCGTGTACTGGTGGTGCAACCTGACACACCTCAAGCAAAGCATACATATGTTTCATTACATAGCAATTGTACCCCTAGGTATAGATCCCTGAGAAATGTCCAAACAGGTCCGTACTGGAGCACATACAATGATTTTCACTGTGGTGTTAGTGGCAGGGAGTTGGAGGCTATGCAAGTTGGGTGTTCATTGCTGAGAGGGTAAGTAAAATGTGGGGAATGTATATGAATATTATGGAGCCGTTTGAAGCAATGTTCACAAAGCAACAATAAGAGATAGATCTTAACTGCCATTTACATATATTTTAGGGGCGCATTGGTGGCTCCGTTGGTTGGGCATCCAACTCCTGTTTTCTGCTAAGGTCATGATCTCAGGGTCATCAGATTAAGTGTGTGCATCAGGCTCTGCACTCAGTGGGGAGTTTTCTCCAGATTCTCTCTCTCCCTCTTCCTCTCCCTCTGCCCCTTGCCCCACTCACATGGACTCTCTTGCTCTCTCTCTAAAAAAATAAATCTTAAAAAAAAATACCATTTATGTACATTTTAAAAATAAATGCACAGGAAACAATGCACAATTTGCAAAAAAACATATACAAATAAAAGCACATAATAAACACTTTGGAATGGTTGCCCATGGGAGAAGAAGAACAGGAATGGAGAAAGGAGATAAATGGAGACTGATCATCTTTTTTTTTTTTTTAAAGATTTTATTTGAAAGAGGGAGAGAGAGTGAGCGAGCACAAGTTGGTGGGAGGGCAGAGGGAGAGGGAAAAGCAGAGTCCCCACTGAGCAGGGAGCCAGATGCAGGACTTGATGCAGAACTCGATCCCAGGACCCTGAGATGATGACCTGAGCCGACAGCAGATGCTTAACAACTGACTATCCAGCCCCAAGACTAATCATCTTCTAACACACTGCCTAGTGTACTTATGCTTACTATCTATCCTCACTATTATGTAAGCTTCACGAGGGCAAGAGTCTTCACAGCTACCTGAGTAAAACACTTCACTCTTACATCCCAAGTACCAAGAAAAATACCCAGCACGTGATAGGCATTCAAATTTTGCTGAATTAATATATAAAGAAAGGGGACTTGCATAGCCCATTTGTGATAAGAAATCTAAAAAACAAGAACAGATGTATAGGGGAATATGACTAATCCAACTGGAATAGGGATTATGGATTATAAAGCATTAATAATTTCACCTGACACTAAGAGCATGGAAGCACCATACTCAGTTAGAATTTAGAAATATGATGGGGTAGGTCTTGGAAACATGGCCCATACCCTCAAGAATCCACTATCAATAAGCACACAATTTCAGATTGTGTTATATATGAGTTATATATGTTATATATATAAGTTATATATGAGTAGTTCTGAAAAAAGCATTTTTAAATATCAGTGCACTAAATTATCTTTTCCTGTGTCAGACTCATCAGAAGATTAAAATTGTTGATAATCGACTTGATCTAAACATAGAAATGTATCCTGCTAGTACAAGCTAGTAAAAGTTAACTTTTCAGCCACATTCAAATGAAAAAGAAATGGCATAATTATATATTCCATATTGAGAAAACATACCTCTTCTCTAGAACTTCTAATTATTCATTGGAGATTAACAGGATATATATTGAATGTCCTCTTTCCTATAGGTCAATGATTTTTTTATAAATTTAATTTTTTATAGATTTTATTTATTAATTTGAGAAAGAGGAGAGAGAGTACAGGCAGGGGGAGAGGCAGAGGGACAGGGAGAAGCAGGCTCCCCTTTGAGCAGGGAGCCGGAAGCAGGGCTCAATCCCAGGATCATTACCAGAGCCAAAGGTAGACACAACTGACTGAGCCACCCAGGCACCCCTAAATTTTAAAAAATTTACCACAAATACACATTGACAACTTAAATCCTTTTTCATTCTTCCACACATTTTAAAACAACTATGGCTTTATGGCCTCATAACATTTCCACTATAGAAAATTGTCCTTTACATAGTAGCCACAGGAACATGTTTCATTGGTATGACAATTCTAAGATGCTGTAAGCTACATTTTTATTTCCTACAAATCTTGTTTCACTGCAGCACTCTCCTCACTGAATTAATGACTCTCATTTCTCCAGGAAGTTCGAATAACACCTAAAACAAAGGGGTCATTACTCAGCTCTGAGTTCTGGTATATGTGCTACTGAAACAAGCACAACTCTGAGTTTTAAAGTTGAGTCTTAAAAAAATTAATAGTCTCCAGAGCAAGCTTTGTTGAGAAGAGGAATTCCAAGCTCTTTTTAAATAACAGGCTCAAGCTTGGATGTCTGCACCTAAAATTTTGATACAGTATAGGTAGTGAGAGCAGCATCAGGTGTCTCTGGGAGCTTGCAAAAATGTAGATGCTTAGGGCCCCACCCACTTACTCAGAACCTGTACATTAACACTATTCCCCAGGTGAATCATATGCACATTAAAGTGGGAGAATCACTGAATTAAGGTACAAGTGGAAAACTAGGGAGAGACACTTCTTTCATTCTAAGAGTAAAACAAAGTGAGTTTATATGTAGGTGGGTTTGATGGTAGAAAATGATCAAGAATCAGTCCGTTTCTATTATTTGTCTTTCAAAGTTTTCATCCCTTTAGCAACAATAGGAAGAATGGAACGTTTCATTTATTCATTCATTTAATAAAATGAGTGCCTATAATGTGGGAGGCAATTTTAGTTTGTTTCAGTCATCTAAACCAGGGTGATTTTTGCCATGATCGTCCATTCCTTTCCTTAATTTCAAAAACATTGCCTTTTGCAAAATTTGTCCGAATCAAATTAAATTAATTGAATGACGTTAAGTACAATAGTTAAAAAAAAAAATAAATGCAAAAATTTCAATGACCCTATGCTACGGATAGGCTATAAAGTGCATTTCTTTTAAATGACAAACCACACTGGTACTAAAATGTAAAAACATAATTAGAAGATAACTGAATTTGAAACAGGAATATTCTTTTTAAAGACTGCTTATTAAGAATAGGAGCACCTGGGTAGCTCAGTGGGTTAAGCCTCTGCCTTCAGCTCAGGTCATGATCTCAGGGTCCTAGGATCCAGCCCTGCATCTGGCCCTCTGTTCAGCATGGAACCTCTCTCTGCCTGCCTACTTGTGATCTCTTGGTGTCAAATAAATAAAATCTTTTTTAAAAAAGCATTAAGTAAAAAAAAAAAAGCATTAAGTATACATTCAATATATATTATGCACATACTGTGTGCTAGAGCCCTCTGCTAGGCGTTTCAGATTAAAACATCCATAAAATAATCCCTATAAAATGATTTGATATATAGGACCGGCCTTAAGGGAGAGAGGCTTGTGCGCAGTCACACAGACCCAGTGCTGGGGAGGACCCTGCATTTTCTTTAACGCTCTGTCACAGTCTTGAAATTCCCAGAATGTTATCTTGTAAAGGTGAAGCGTTAAGTACATAAACTTTAAAGTGAAATCTGATGAGAGAAGGGACCATGTGTGTGAGCAGAGGAGAAACACACCAAAAAAGTGTAAAAAAAAAAAAAAAGAAAAAGCGCTTTGTATTTTAGTATCCTCATTGGCCCTTTCCTGCTTTTGAAAAAGGGGCCCTGCATTCTTATTCTGCACTGGGCTGGCCCAATTATGTGGCTGGTCCTGATGATGGTCAACTAGGTCCATGTGTAGATATTGGGGTAGACGGAGAATGGAGTCAGTACCTATGAAAGGGTCAGTGATGACAGGGAAAATGAAACCTCAGAGGCTCCGAAGGACAAAGTGGGTTCTGTCGGGTGACAAGTTACTCCAGAAAGGGAAAGCTAAGGAAGAAGCAGCATTCTTACATAAACGTATAGATTTATATCTGTACACTTATTTCCTTGAGGTGTTGCCTATCTGCGATATATTGGCTTATAAAATTTTTTATTTATCTGTGTATTAGGCACAAATTTCATTTCCCAGGGAAGCTCACCACCTGGCAGAGCAGACTTGGGGAAAAGAAAGTACAAGGACGAGCAAACATGCCCTCGGTTTCTATTTTTACCTGGGCTCGTGCCTCTCGCCCAAGCCGGGAAAGTGGTCTGGGAGCTTTCCGCCCGGTCGGGGATGAAGGTTTCAATCTCGTTGTCCTGAGGAAACACCGGTGGCAGGGGGGGTTCCTCCTCGAAGTAGCTCCAGTTGACATTGCCGCAGAGTTTTATTATTTCCTTCAGGAGGTGCCTGCCGCACAGCTTCCTAGCTTTGCTGATTTCGCTCAGCTCCCGGGAGAACCGAACCAACAGGAGCCCCAGCCACAGCAGACACACGCAGAAGAGCCGCGGCATCCCTGGGCCCCCGCCGCCAGGTCGGCCGCGCGGTCTAACTGCCGCAGGTCCAGCTCCTCCTGGGACCGGGACCCGCGCCCGCGCCCGCGCCCGCGCCCGCGCCCGCGCCCGCGCCCGCGCCCGCGCCCGCGCCCGCTGCGAGCCGCGCACGCACGCCTGGAGGTCTGGAGCGCGTGCGGACCTCGCGAGAACGCCGAGGCGAGAGGCGGGAGACTCGAGGTGCGAGATGGCGGTGAGCTGGCTTTTTACGCTCCCCGGGGGCCTCACAGCATGGTAGGTAGCGTTTTTTAGTTCTTAAAATCCTTGATTCGTTTTCTTTGCCCTCTCCTCTAAGGAGGCGCATCGGCGAACGTTTGGGGCCCCCGTTAGCCGGTAAAATCCTCCCAGCGGAGTGCATTTCCCACCCTTTTGCCCGGTTGGTAATAGGGCGTCGCTTCCTCAGACACACCTTCTCTCGTTTCCCTCTTGGTGTACATCGCGGGAGGTTTGTTCACGTTTATTCGTGCACTTGTTTGATAACCTCTTCCCAAACCCTCAAGTCCCCAAGCACCCTGCAGGCACGGCCGGGCCCGTGTTTGCTTCCCCGGGGCCCCGCGCGCGGTCGGCGTCGGAAGGGCTGGAACCTGGACGCACCTGGAACGTGCGCTCCTCAGCCGGATTCAGAGCGCGCTCCCCGCCCCCTCCTCGGGGAGAAATGGGCCCGAGCCTCGACCTCTACCCCGGGGCCGTAGCGGGCGATAAAGGAGACAGAACTGTCTGTAACCAGCTTGTGCCAGCGACCCCGCGGGGTTTGCCTCTAACAGTCCTACTATTTTGCTAAACAGTGGGGAAGGGACAGTGAAGTGCCGCGCGCTGGGGACGAGTCGCTAGGTCATTTGGGAGGAGAACTGATTGGTGCGTTGCTCGGGAGGACGCACGAGCGGCCACCAGGGGGCAGTCGGGGGCAGCTGGGGGGGAGGCGTGATCTCCGCGGGGGCGGGGGCGCCCCGCGGAGCGGTGTCCGAGCCGAGCGGTCTCCTGCTCCCTTCTGCCGCCCGCCTCCAGGTCTCTTTCTCTGTTTCCCCAGCGTTGTCCTGCTGTCCCTTGGCACCCGGGAGCGCCGTTCAGTTAGCTGGAGTTTTTCAAAGGCTAACGTGATTTTATAGCATAATGCCATCACATTCCTTAAAACACAGCTACTGTCCAGACTATGTCGCCGTGAGTTCTAGCCAGAGCTCCATCAGGGGAGCCCTGTGAGAACGGAAAACATTCCTCGTGCGGAGAGGAAGACTTGAAACAGTTCTGTTGACCTCTAGTGAGGGAGGCAAGCGCCTGAATTGGGGGAGACCACTCAGGCATGGGTGGTGGGTGTCTTGGTGGGGAGCCATTGAAAACTATGGGGACTGAATGCTTTGGTGCTAAGACCCTGGGTTTCAAACACAGCATAATGGAGGAGCTCTGTTAGAATAGTGTCTGATGCTAGATTCCCAACCCAGTGACAGAATTGGACTTCTATCGATTTGTTAAAACTAAAGAAAAGGGGCTCCCGGCTGGGTGACTCTTGATCTCAGGGTGGTGAGTTCTAGCCCCCCCCTCCCCCGCTCAGTGTGGAGCGTACTTCAAAACAAAACAAAACAAAAAACTAAAGAAGCTGGATATTTCTTGCACAGCAAAAACTGCCCTTTAAATTCGTAGCTGTTACACACACACACATATTCTTTTAGGAATAACGAAAGTATGGCTTGTATCTCACACAGGGAGGTGGAGGGGTTATGTTTTGGGGGCACTTTTCCACCTATAATGGAGGAAAAGGTAGGCTAAGAGAAGTGTTTATGCAAGATGAGAGTAACTGAGTCATTGGGTGGCCGTGGAGGACCTCAGTGTCATCGGTTCAATGTGACATGAGAATTAGTGGGGTGGGGAGGTGACCTTGGAGCAAACCGAGTTTTGGAATTGATAATGAGCAATGTGCTAGGGTACAAATAAGATGAATGGAATGGTAAAATCAGGAAGAAAGGTTCCATGATGAAAGTGTAGCTCTTGAAAAATGTTGACTTTCTCCCTGAAGAGTTAGGATCTATGGATCTCTGCGTCCTCCATGAGAGAAAGCTCTTTACCATGGCCTCAGGTGATTAGCCGTGTCTTGGGATTTGGGATATAGGAATTGGTGTCTTCATCTCTTGTAATTCTGACTAAATACTAAGATGATGCCATACAGGTTTATCATTCTAACAAATGTTCATATCATTTCACAGGTTATTTTGTGTACATAAATGTTCTGTAAATTCTAAAATGGTGAGCCTGAATGTGTTCCTTTACCAATCTAGCTCTTTTCTAAGATAGGACATTAAGTTTCTTACTCAGTTATCTACTTGATTATTCATTTATGTCACTTTGAACCCCCAAATCCAAACGTATTTGGTAATGAACCTGACTGTTTTCAAACATGATTTCAGCAAGACAGAAGAGCCACTTAGGCTCAAGTAGAGAACTGCAGGTTTTGTGGTTTAATGTTAACATGGTCTATATGGGCAAGATCAACGAAAACTTTTTATTATTTTTGTATGTATGTACCTGGTGTTAGGTGTGTATAAAATGAGTTATGTTGGTTAAATAATTAAGCATTTTATAATCACTGTGAAGTTAATAAGGTTGAAATGCAATTGGTGCAATGATAGCATTAATTAAAAAACATTCTTTAACATTAAAAGGGTTGATTTTTGAGAGAAAGCATATTGTAGAGAGACTATATACTATTTCAGAACAAACGAAGAATGTAAACACTAATAATGATTTCTCATGTTCTAGTAATCAGTCATGATTGACTTGGACATTGATAAATGCATCATGGAGAATATACAATTACTCTATATTGTACATATTTAGAGAAAAAAATTTTTGTTACAGCCTTTTTTTTTAAACAACATAATTGTATTGATAATTTCCTTCTCCTTTTGTTGGGAAAGTAGTACCTTCTTCAAAGATGACTGCTTGTCAGTGTTGTCTTGAACTCTGGTGACAAATTAGGAATTTTGTGACATCATTTTTAAGGTTCCTGCATGTTAGCTGATGGAAGGTGACAAGATTTTCTGTTAAGTTTAAAAAGACAGGTGGAGGGTATGAAAAAACACTCATGTCAAGGAGAATCAGGAAAATTATAAAATTTTGTACAGGCCAAAAGTTAAAGAATTGCCTCAAGATAATTAAGCTTGCAACAGAACCAACAAGTGTCCTAATATCTAAACAATTTATTTATAGTTGGACAGTGTGACCCACTACAGTATTACCAACATTCTTTTGCCTCTGACTAATCCTAGGACTGTGCTAAAGCTTGCGCAGTGATATTTTTTAGTCTACTGACACTATTTTGATAGATTACTACTTCTATCTGCATGTGTGGTGTGGGGTTGAACACAGGCAGCCAATGAGGTCTTGAGCCAGGCCCTGCAGACTGCCATTCACATTGGTGATTGTCACCAAGAGGTGCAGACCAGCAGGGCAGGAGCTCTCACGCATAGCAGCTCTTCCTGCAGGTCAGAAAACCTTTTATGGTGTTTCTCACCAATAATCATCATGTCTAGGAATTCCATGCCATGTAACTTTACCTTTTCATTGCTTACCCACTAGGCTGTGCTTTCTTCTAAAGAGTTGGCTCAGCATCAGGTGAGATTAAAACAGGCCCAGCTAAGCGGCTGCCTTCGGCCCAGGTCAGATCCCAGGGGTCTGGGATCGAGCCCCGCATCAGGCTCTCTGCTCTGCAGGAAGCCTGCTTCTCCCGTTACCATTCCCTCTGCTTGTGTCCCTTCTGTCGCTGTGTTTCTCGCTGTCAAATAAATAAAATCTTTAAAAAGAAAAAAAAAAAAAAACAGGCCCAGCATCCTGGACCTGGTCTCTCCAGCCTTTTTCTAGGAACTGCTGCTGCTGTTGCTTACTGCCTTTATCTGTCCCTAACCTGGGTTTCAGAATACTCTTCCCTTCCTGG
>CM053615.1:3801726-3816520 GCA_028646535.1 Procyon lotor | reverse complement strand
CAGCTTGCAAAAAATTTGCTTTGTCAACACTTTTACCCTCTGAACCCCCTTTCCCTTATCCCCTTTCTCTTTATGTTCTCAGTATTCTTCTACTCCTTGCTTGTTTTAAAATTTGAATTTACCTCTTCTTCCCTCCTCTAACTGTTTTTATGCTTCCTTAAATATTTAGTTTTTAATGTCATCTTATTTAAATGTATGTTATGGTTATTATAGAAAATATAGTTAAAAATAAAATTGAGGGTACTTGGGTGTCTCAGTCTGTTAAGCCTCTACCTTTGGCTCAGGTCATGATCCCAAAGTAGGAGCAAGCCCCATATTGGGCTCTCTGTTCAGTGGGAAGCCTGCTTCTCCTTGTCCTTCTGCCCCTCCCCCTGCTTGTGCTAGAACACTTACTTTCTGTCTCTCTTTCTGTCAAATAAATCTTTTAAGAAAAATAAAGTTGACCTATAAACTCATTAGCTAGAGATTGTCTTGCCTTAGCAGTTACCGTTAACCTATTATTTTTCCAAATTACCCCATTTATTTCTATTTCATCTTCAAGCATTAAAAAATGTACAACAGTTAGGGGCGCATGGGTGGCTCAGTGGGTTAAAGCCTCTGCCTTCAGCTCAGGTCATGATCCCAGGGTCCTGGGATTGAACCCCAAGCATCAGACTCTCTGCTCAGCAGGGAGTCTGCTTCTCCCTCTCTCTCTCTGCCTGCCTCTCTGCCTACTTGTGATCTCTATCTGTGTGTCAAATAAATAAATAAAATCTTTTTAAAAAATGAAAGTAAAATAAAAAATAAAAAAATTTACAACAGTTACATTGATTTCTGTAGTGCCTTATACATCCATCTATGGCATTGTGATGGATGTACAGAAAATTGTTCACAAAAGAAAGAAAATTGATGATGTTTAAACCAAGTTCTATGGAAAGTATTAAAATTCCCAAAATGCCACATTAGGTTTGTACAATAATGTATAGAGTTTACATGGACTTTTCCATTACTTATTGCAGAGGACTGGAATCCCAAGCTTAGTAGGAACTTCTGCTCTCTTGAGATCCTGATAAGGATTAGGAAAACACAGGGGCCTCTGGTGTTGTCTCTTAAGTCTTAGCACTGGATCAAAGATCCAGTGGTAGATAATCAGACTGTTTCACTTTCTACCAATTTCTTGTTTTCTTTTGACATCCCTGGGCGATGGGTGAGTTGTTACCAGATATCTGAATAATTTTTATTTGAAATTGTAATTATTATTTCTAGATACTGGAGAACACATACACACACACACACACACACACACACACACACACACACACACAACAAAGAAAAATTGATAGGATTTCACAATCCTAGGAAGAATATGCTGGTAACACATATTCATGTAAAAACATTATATCTTTATGATGGACTTATGGTATTCTGTGTTTGTTGTATTTTGTGAACAGGTTTTTAATTGCTTTAAATTTTTTTTTAAATTTAAATTCAATTTAATTAGCATATACTGTATTATTAGTTTCAGGGGTAGAATTTAGTGATTGATCAGTTGCATACAGTACCTAGTGCTCATTACTCCAAGTGCCCTCTTTGATGCCCATCACCCAGCTACCCCACACCCCCACTCACTTCCCCTCCAGCAACCCTTAGTTTGTTTCCTGTAGTTAAGGATCTCTTATGGGTTTTTCCCCCCTCTGTTTTTCTCTTATTTTGTTTTTCCTTCTCTTCCCCTGGGTTCGCCTATTTTGTTTCTTAAATTCCACATATAAATGAAATCTTTCTCTGACTGGCTTATTTCACTTAGCATAATACCCTTTAGTTCTATCCATGTGGTTGCAAATGACAAGATTTCATTCTTTTTATTTCATTCTTTTTGATGGCTACGTAATATTCCATTGGATATGTATACTACCTCTTTATCCATTCATCAGTTGATGGACGTCTGGGCTCACTTTTTAAATTTTTAAATAAGCCAACACAGCTGGGGGAAATGGGTTCATTAGATGATTCTCAAAGAATATGTAAACTTGTAAATACAAATAGGATCACATGTTTATAAACCTAATTTGTGTTCAAAATCTAGACTAGATCTGTTCCACCCATCTAAGCCTGAGGCCTTGATGGAAGTTATAGTACTTTTGAAATAAACTAATAAATACTCTCAGTTTCCAATAAAAATATATGATTTAGGTCCCTCATAATAGGAGGAAAGCCATCTGTCAAATACTGGGCATTCTGTAACTCTTCACATAATGTTTGTCTACAGCTATGGGATGGTCAGACTAGTCACTTTGGATACATTTTCTTTTCTTTTTGTTTTTTTTTAAAGATTTTATTTATTTGACAGAGAGAAACACAGCGAGAGAGGGAACACAAGCAGAGGGAATGGTAGCGGGAGAAGCAGGCTTCCTGCCAAGCAGAGAGCCCGATGCGGGGCTCGATCCGAGGACCCTGGGATTATGACCTGGACCGAAGGCAGACGCTTAATGACTGAGCCACCCAGGCGCCCCTGGATACATTTTCATTATTACAAGCAGTTTGGGAGAGGCTTTTATTATTATTTTTTTAAACAACAGTTGTTTTTTTAAATTGAAAACTGAGGTTTTGAAGGTATTTTTATGGGTTGACTAATTTTGAATAATAAGCCATGTGCAGTAAATGTTCTACAAAGTAATGGATTATTTAAAAATGAATTTCCAGGTGTCTCTTCATATCATGTTGAAAATTCTTTATAAACATTGTTTTCTATTTCGTATGTTCTAGATATTAACCCTTGTATAGTTTTCTCCCATTTTGTGAGTTTTTATTTCCTTCCCTTGATAGTGTCCTTTGGTACACAAATGTTGAAAAATTTTTTCTCTGAAATCTTTGTATAATTAATATATAATGTTATATTAGTGTCAGGTGTCAGAATTTGACAGTTCTGTACATTACTTAGTGCTCATCAGGATAACCGTAGTCATCATCTGTGATCATACAATGTTATTACAATATTATTGACTATTCCCTATACTGTACTTTGCATCTGTGTGACTTATTTATTTTATAACTGGAAGTTTGTACTTCTTAATCTCTTTTGTCTATTTTGCCTTATAGCACTACCCCCTTCCTCTCTGGCGACCAACAGTTTGTTCTTTATATTCATGGGTCTCTTTCTGCTTTGTTTGTTCTGTTTTTTAGATTCCACATATCAGTGAAATTATATGGTATTTGTCTCCATCTGACATTTCACTTAACATAATACACTCTAGATCCATCCATGTTGTCACAAATAGCAAGATCTCATCTTTTTTTAATGATTGGGTAATATTCCACTGGGGCGGGGGGGAGAGAGAGAGAGAGAGAGAAAGTGTTTGTGTGTGTGTGTGTGTGTGTGTGTGTATCAACTCTTCTTTATTCATTCATCTATCAGTGGATACTTGAGTTGCTTCCATATCTTGGCTATTGTAAATAATGCTGCAATAAATCTAGGAATGCATGTATCTTTTTGAATTAGTGTTTTTGTTTTCTTTGGGTAAATACCTAGTAGTGGAATTACTGATTCCACCTAAATTCCACTTAAATTACTGATTCCACGTAGAAAATCTTATGGTATTTCTTTTTTTTTTTTTTTTAAAGTCTTTTTTTTTTTTTTTAAAGATTTTTTTATTTATTTGACAGAGAGAAACACAGCGAGAGAGGAACACAAGCAGAGGGAACGGCAGAGGGAGAAGCAGGCCTCCTGCAGAGCAGAGAGCCCGATGCAGGGCTCGATCCCAGGACCCTGGGATCTGACCTGGGCCGAAGGCAGACGCCCAACGATTGAGCCACCCAGGCGCCCCGGTATTTCTATCTTTAATTTTTTGAGGATGCAACCACGTTTTCCACAGTGGCTGCACCAATTTGCATTCCCACTACAGTCCATAAGGGTTTCCTTTTCTCCACATCTTCACCGACACTTTTTATTGTCTTTTTGATACTAGTCATTTTGACTGGTGTGAGATGATATCTCATTGTGATTTTGATGTGCATCTCCTTGATTAATGATATTGATCATCTTTTCATGTGGGTATTGGCCATCTGTATGACTTTGAGAAAATGTCTGTTTAGGTCCTCTGCCCATTTTTATTTTATTTTTTAATTTTTTTCAAGGATTTTATTCATTTGAGAAAGAGAGACAGTGACAGATATAGTGAGAGAGAGAGGGCACAGGTGGGGAGGAGAGGGAGATAGGCTGCTTGCTGAGCAGGAATCATGACCTGAGCCAAAGGCAGATGCCTAACCCACTGAGCCACCCAAGTACCCCCACCCTGCCCATTTTGAAAGTGAAATGTTTGTTTGTGTGTTTGTTTTGGTGTTGTATAAGTTCCTTATGTATTTTGGATATTAACATCTTATTGGATATATCATTTGCAAATATCTTTTCCCATTCAGTAGGTTGCCTTTTTGTTTTGTTGATGGTTTCTTTGTTGTACAAAAGGTTTTTATTTTGGTGTAGTCCCAATAGCTTATGTTTGCTTTTGTTTCCCTTGCCTGAGGAAACATATCCATAAATATGTTGCTCAGGGCAATGTCCAGGAGAACAAATGTTTTAAATTTTGATCAAGTCCATTATATCTGTTTTCTTTTGTTGTCTGTGCTTTTGGTGTGATATCTATGAAATCATTGCCACATCCAGTGTTAACCAGATTTTCTCCTAATAATTTTATTTTTAGCTCTTACATTTAGGTCTCTGACACATTTTAGTTTAATTTTATGTATCATGTGAGATCAGTGTCCAGGTCCTTCTTTTGCATGTGGGTATCCAGTTTTCCCAATACCACTAGTTGACAAGATTGTCCTTTCCTATTATATGATCTTGGCACCCTTTTCAAAAACCATTTGACCAAACCAAGAGTTTACTCTATTCTGTTCTCTGTTCTGTTTTATTGATTTATATGACTGTTCTTATGTCAGTACCTCACCATTTTGATTACTGCAGCTGAAGCTCTGTAGAAGGTTTTGAAATCAGGTTTAAGGAAGAAAGAACTTTGTTCTTATTTATCTTTGTTCTCTTTTTGCAAAAAAGTCATTGGTATTTTTTTAAACATATTAATTTAATTTAATTTTTTTTAGTGTTCCAAGATTCATTGTTCATGCACCACACCCAGTGCTCCATGCAAAATGTGCCCTCCTTAATACCCACCACCTGGTTCACCCATCTCCCCAGCCCCCCTTTCCAAAACCCTCAGTTTGTTTCTCAGAGTCCACAGTCTCTCATGCTTCATTTCCCTCTCTGATTTCCTCCAATTCACTTTTCCTTTCCTTCTCCTAATGTCCTCCATGTTAATTCCTTATGCTCCACATGTAATTGAAACCATATGATAAGCACTTTGAAGTATGCCAGTGGAATTTTGATCGGGGCACTTCTCCAAAGAAGACATACAAATGGCTAACAGACACATGAAAAATGTTCATCATCATTAGCCATCAGGGAGACTCAAATCAAAACCATATTGAAATACCACCTTATACCAGTTAGAATGGCCAAAATCAACATGACAGGAAACAAGTGTTGGAGAGGATGTGGAGAAAGGAGAACTCTATTACACTTTTGGTGGGAATGCAAGTTGGTGCAGCCACTTTGGAAAATAGTGTGGAGATTCCTCAAGAAACTAAAAATAGAGCTACCTAGGCAGAGGACCTAAACAGATTTTCTATTTCTTCATGACTGATTTCACCCTGCAATTGTACTATTGGATATTTACCCCAAAGAAGCAGATGCAGTACAAAGAAGGGCCGCATGTACCCCAATGTTCATAGCAGCAATGGCCACAATAGCCAAACTGTGGAAAGAGCCAAGATGCCCTTCAACAGATGAATGGATAAAGAAGATGTGGTCCATATATACAATGGAATATTACACAGTCATCAGAAAGGATGAATACCCAACTTTTCTATCAACATGGATGGGACTGGAGGAGATTATGCTGAGTGAAATAAGTCAAGCAGAGAAAGTCATTTATCATATGGTTTCACTTACATGTGGAACTTAAGGAAAAAACATGGAGGACATTGGATGAAAGAAAGGAAGGGTGAATTGGGGGAAATCAGAGGGGGAGATGAAGCATGAGAGACTGGACTCTGAGTAACAAACTGAGTGTTTTGGAGGGGAGGTGGGTGGGGTGTTGGTTGAGCCTGGTCGTGGGTATTAAAGAGGGCACATTTTGCATGGAGCACTGGGTGTGGTACATGAACAATGAATCTTGGAATACTGAAAAAATAAAATACATTTTTTTAAAAAGGAGAAAGAAAAGACTTCCAATTCATAAACATATATGTGTTTTCATTTATTTCTGCTTTCTTTAATTCTTTTAACAATGTTTTGTAGGTTTCTTCTTGTTTAACTCATTCCTAATTATTGTATAGTTTATGTTCTTGTAAATGGAATTGTCTTCTCCATTGTATTTATGGGTGTTCAATGTTAGTGTATATAATAAATACAGCCAGTTTATACATGTTGATCTTGAATCCTGATACTTTATTGAAATTGTTTATTAACTCTAGCAGTTTTGTGGAATCTTTAGGTTCATCTTCAGGTGGAGAATATTTTATTTATTCTTTTCCAGTCTGCATGCCTTTTTCCCCTTTTATTTAATTCTTCCAGCTACTATATTGAATTGAAAGGGTGAGAGTGATCATCTTTTCCTTTTTTCTGACCTTAGGGGATAAACTTTCAGTTTAGTCTCATCTTTGAGAATGATGTTAAGTTGGGTTTTTCATACGTAGCCTTTATCATGTTGAAGAAGAGTTTTTCTATTCCTAGTTTGCTTATTATCATGAAATGGTATTGAATTTTGTCAAATTCTTTTTTTTTTTTTTAAGATTTTATTTATTTGACAGAGAGAAACACAGAGAGGGAGCACAAGCAGAGGGAATGGTAGCAAGAGAAGCAGGCTTCCTGCCGAGCAAGGAGCCCGATGTAGGGCTCTATCCCAGGACCCTGGGATCATGACCTGAGCCAAAGGCAGACGTTTAACGACTGAGTCACCCAGGCGCCCCTGTCAGATTCTTTTATGACATGTTTTCTCCCATCATTCTTTTTATGTGGTATATTACATTAATTGGTTTTTGTATGTTGAACTGTCATTGCATTCCAGAAATATATCTCACTTAGTTGTGGGGGATCCTTTTGTGGAATTCAGTGGAATTGTGTGCAATATTTTGTGGAATTCAGTTTGCTGTTTTTTTGTTGAGGATTTTATCATCAATATGCATAAGGGATATTGGTCTGTAGTTTTCTTTTCTATGTAATGTCTCTGGCTTTGGTATCAGAGTAATGTTGGCCCCTGAGAATGAGTTAGGAAGTGTTCAACCTCTTCAATTTTTTGGAAAAATTTGAGAAGGTTTGGTTTTAATTTTTCTTTAAACGTTTGGCAGAATTCACCCATGAAACCATTTTGTCTTGGGCTTTTTTTGTTATTGTTGCCAGATTTTGATTACTGATCCAGTCTGAGATTTTCTATTTCTTCATGACTGATTTTGGTAGGTTAGTTTGCTTCTAGGAATATATTCATTTCATCTTGTATTCCCCTTTATGTGCATATAATAGTTAATAGTAATCTGGTAAAATACCTTTTACTTCTGTACAGTGAGTAGCATTATCCTAAGTTTCATTTCTGATTTTAGTAAGTGGAGTCTTCTCTCTCTTCTTTAATCAACCTGCTGTTTGTCACTTTTTTTGATCTTTTCAACAAAAACTAAAATATCCAGTTTTTGTGGATATTTTATTTCTATTTCTGTTTCTATTTGTTTTTCTATTTGTATTTCTCCACTGAATTTCATCAGTGTTTGCTTCATATATTTTGGGGCTCTGGAGATTGTTACATCTATGTTTATAACTTTTATATATTCTGAATTAATAAGTCCTTAATATTTATGTTCTAATTGTTACTTGTAACAGTTTTGGACTAGAAGTCTATTTTATTTGATATAGTGTAGAGTCTCAGTCTATTCAGTCTGCTATAACAAAACGTCACGGACTGAGTGGTTTATAAACATTTCTGTCTCACATTTCCAGAGGCTGAAAGTCTGAGTTTAGGGTGCTAGCATGGTTCATTTCTGGTGAAGGCTCTCTTCCGAGTTTCAGACTATCAACTCCTTGCTGTGTCCTCACATAGTGGAAGGGGGTAGGGAGTGCTGTGGGGTTTCTTTTATAAAAATATTAATCCCATTCATGAGCGTTCCACCGTCATGACCTAACACTTCCCCAAAACCTCTACTTCTTAATACCATCACATAGGGGATCAAGATTTTAACGTAAGAATTTCAAAGGACACACAAACAAACCCTCAGACCACAGCAGAATTCTAGCTCTATTTGGTTCATATTTAAATGAAAATTTTTTCCACCTTTTAACTTTCAACTTATTTATGTCTTTAGATTTAAAATAAGTCAACTGTAGACTGGATATACTTATTCATTCTGCCAATCTCAGCCTTTTGAATGAAAAGTTTAATCCATTTATATTTGAAATATTACTGATAAGGAAAAGCTTACTTTTTCCATATTTCTGTTTTCTGTATGTTATAAAGCTTTTTTGTCCCTGTTTTCTTCATTACTGCCTTATTTCCCATTGATTTTTTTGGTAATGATATATGTTCATTTGCTTCTCATTTCCTTTTGTGTATATTCTATATGTATTTTTTGTGTTCACCATGGGGAATGCAGACAACATACTGGAAATATCGTTTAATTTAATTTAATTTTTTAATTTTTTTATATCATCTAATTTTAATGGATACCAATTTAACTTCAATCCCATACAAAATTTCTACTTCTATACAACTCCATTCTTGCAATTTTATATTATTGATGTCACAAATCACCTCTTTTTACATTGGGTACACACTACCATAATTTTGTAATTATTTTTATGTCTGTGTCTTTTAAATCCTATGTAAGATGAAAAATAGAATTTCAAACTACAATTACAGCAATACTGTACAATACTGTTTTTATATTTGCCTATGTGTTTACTTTAAGAAAGATCTTTATTAATATGCCTTTGAGTTATACCAAGGATGTTTTTATTTTAACCTGAAGGCCTCCCTTTAGCGTTTTTTAAAGGAAGATGTGATGATGACGATTATGATGATGATGATAACTTTTGCTTATTTGAGATGCATCATTTTTTTCTTTTACTTTCAAAGAAGATTTGGCTGGACATAGAATTCTTGGTTGACAGTTTTTATCTTCAGCACTTTAAATATGTCATTCCACTACCTCCTGGATTCCAAGGGTTATCACTGAGAAAGCAGATGATAATGTGATCGAGGAGCCTTTGTATATGACAAATAACTTTTCTCTTGCTGCCTTTAAGATGCTTTCCTTGCTTTTGTCTTTCATTTTTTGCTTTGCTGTGATGTGTCTGTTTGGTTTACTTTGTATTTATCCAACTTGGAGTTTGTTGAGCTTCCTGGATTATACATCCTTGTCTTTCATCAAACTTAGAAAGTTTTAGTAATTATTTCTTCAAATAAATTTCCCACTACTTTTTCTCTTTCTTCTTATGGGAGTCTTATTACGCATGTAATAGCCATTTGAGGGTGTCTTAGAAATCTGTTAGGCTCTGTTAATTTTTCTTTATTTTGTTTCTCAGACTCCTTGTCTGAGAAATTGTCTTTTCTCTCTGTCTTTTCTTCATGTTTCTTGATTATTTCTTTTGACTGCTCAGATCTGCAGTTAATACCCATTAGTAACTTCTCAACCTAGTAATTTATTTTTCAGCTCCAGAATTTTTCTTTGGCTCCTTTTCATACTTTCTCTTTGTTGATATTCTCATCCTCTTCACACATTGATTTATTAATATCCTTTAGATCTTTGCAGTAGTTTCCTTTAGTTATTTCAGCATATTTAAAACAGTTTTACTAAAGTGGTACGTCCAGTGTCTGGGCTTCTTCAAGATGGCTTCTGTCAACTTATATTGTTCTTTAGAATGGTCTTTGTTTTCATCTTTATATGCCTGTGATTTTGTTGTTGTTGTTAAAAAAGAGGCAGTTAGAAATACAGCCCATTCTACCAGTTTTAGCACGTTGTCTCTGTACTGATATAATCCTTCACCAATGAGCTGGACTTACTCTGGGCCTAGAGAACAGCCAGAAGTGAAAGCTTGTTCTCTGATTTTTTTCCTAAGCTTGTGTCTTGCCTTGATCTTCCTGTGAGTTTCTCAATTCTTCCGTGTACACAGATGCTTTTGAAATGTCTTAATTCCCTAAATAGTTTTTCCCCACTTCTTATCAGGGCCTGGGATTGTCTTTTGTATGTCTACACCAATAATCTCTTGCCCCCAGTGTTTTGTGGGCCTGTAGTCTTCTCGAAGATTTCATAAGCAATACCCTCTGTTTTTCCACCTGAGATCTGAGTTAGGTTGAACAAATGCCAGTCTTTCAGAGAGCTGTCATATACAATAACTTACAAATAATGTTGACTCTTCACTCTGTTTCAAGACAGGGAAAGAATTACAGGTCTGCCCGCTCTTCCAGAGTAAGACTAACAGTTCATGTGAGGGTGGTAAAAGAGCAATTAAAACACCACAAATCTCTACTGTTGTGAAGGTGACATTCATTAAGCTACTGTAACCTGATTGTTTTCATGGTTTCCTAGATTTTTTTCTGCAGTTAGTTTGGCCAGTTTCTGCTTATGTTTCCACAGGGGAACAAGAGCTTGTACCTTCCCAGTCTACCATTTGGCTATTTTCTATTATTAAAGGACATTTTGTAAAATATCTTTAATCTCCCTAAGCTGAAAGAATATAATACATAAATAGAAAAATACTTTACAAATATTTGAAGTCTTTGCACTGAAAACAATGTGATAACTGTAAATTATGTTTTTACAATTTTATCTTTTTCATATATATTTCATGTTTATACATATTTTTTACACATCTTATCTGAAGAAGCATTTTATTTCTTTTTGTAGCTAAGAAAGATAATGCACAGTATTTTTTAATACAGTGTAAATTTTTTCAATTGCTTTTATTTTTTACATTGTAATTCTGTTAACTTTAGCAAAAGAAATTACGTCAATACCAACTCATTTTATGTAAGAAATAATTTCATAAAACAGCAAAGAATTATTGGTTTAGACAGTCATTTGTAATGTGCCTACTACATAATAAGCACTGTCATCAGAGATGCAAGGAATATGTTTATAAAGTTCTTAATTTAAGGGTTTCCCTTTTTCTGCATCCTCACCAACATCTGTTGTTTCCTGACTTGTTAATTTTAGACATTCTGACTGGTGTGATATGGTATCTCACTGTGGTTTTGCTTTATATTTCCCTGCTGCCAAATGATGTTGAGCACTTTTTCATGTGTCTGTTGGCCATTTGGATGTCCTCTTTGCAGAAATGTCTGTTCATGTCCTCTGCTCATTTCTTGATTAGATTATTTGTTCTTTGGGTGTTGAGATTGATAAGTTCTTTACAGATTTTGGATACCAGCCCTTTATCTGATATGTCATTTGCAAATATCTTCTCCTATTCTGTCAGTTGTCTTTTGATTTTGTTGATTGTTTCCTTTGCTGTGCAAGAGCTTTTGATCTTGATGAAGTTCCAGTAGTTCATTTATGCCCTTGCTTCCCTGGCCTTTGGCAATATTTCTAGGAAGAAGTTGCTGTGGCTGAGGTCGAAGAGGTTGCTGCCTGTGTTCTCCTCAAGGATTCTGATGGATTCCTGTCTCACATTGAGGTCTTTTTTTTTTTTCCCCAGTGTTCCAAGATTTATTGTTCATGCACCACATTCAGTGCTCCATACAATATGTGCCCTCCTCAATACCCATCACTAGGATCACCCATCCCCCCACCCACTCCCCTCCAAAAAGGAGTTTTTTTTGTTTTTGTTTTTGTTTCTCAGAGTCCACAGTCTCTCATGTTACATCTACCCCTTCATTGAGGTCTTTCATCCATTTTGAGTCTATTTTTGTGTGTGTTGTAAGGAAATGGTCCAGTTTCATTCTTCTCCATGTGGCTGTCCAGTTTTCCCAACACCATTTGTTGAAGAGACTTTTTTCCATTGAACAGTCTTTCCTGCTTTGTCGAAGATTAGTTGACCGTAGAGTTGGGGATTCATTTCTGGGCTGTCTATTCTGTTCCATTAACCTATGTATCTGTTTTTGTGCCAGTACCATACTGTCTTGATGATTACAGCTTTGTAATAGAGCTTGAAGTCTGGAATTGTGGTGCCATCAACTTTGGCTTTCTTTTTCAAGATTTCTCTGGCTCTTCAGGGTCTTTTCTGGTTCCATATAAATTTTAGGATTATTTGTTCCATTTCTTTGAAATAAATTAATGGTATTTTGATAGGGATTGCATTAAATGTGTAGATTGCTTTAGGTAACATAGACATTTTCACAATATCTGTTCTTCCAATCCATGAGCATGGAACGTTTTTCCATTCCTTTGTGTCTTCCTCAATTTCTTTCATGACTATTCTATAGTTTTCTGAGGACAAATCCTTTGCTTAGGTTTATTCCTAGGTATCTTATGGTTTTGGGTGCAATTGTAAATGGAATCAACTCCTTAATTTCTCTTTCTTCTGTTTTGCTGTTGGTGTATAGAAATGCAACTGATTTCTGTGCATTGATTTTATATACTGACACTTTACTGAATTCCTTTATGAGTTCTAGCCGTATTGGAGTTGAGTCTTTTGGATTTTCCACATAAAGTACCATATCATCTGCAAAGAGTGAGAGTTTGACTTCTTTGCCAATTTGGATGCCTTTGATTTCTTTTTGTTGTCTGCTGAGGCTAGGACTTCTAGTACTATGTTGAATAGCAGTGAAGATGGTGGACATCCCTGCCGTGTTCCTGATCTTAGGGGAAAAGATCTCAGTTTTTCCCCATTGAGAATGATATTTTCTATGGGTTTTTCATAGATGGTTTGATGATACTGAGGTATGTTCCCTTATCCTACACTGTGAAGAGTTTTGATCAAGAAAGGATGTTGTACTTTGTCAAATGCTTTTTCAGCATCTATTGAGAGTATCATATCATATGGTTCTTGTTCTTTTTTTTATTAATATATTGTATCACATTGATTGATTTGTGGATGTTGAGCCAACCTTGCAGCTCAGGAATAAACCCCAGTTGGTCGTGGTAAAAAATCCTTTTAATGTACTGTTGAATCCTATTGGCTAGTATTTTGGTAAGAGTTTTTGCATCTGTGTTCATCAAGGATACTGGTCTGTAATTCTCCTTTTTGATGGAGTCTTTGTTTGGTTTTGGGATTGAGGTAGTGCTGGCCTCATAAAATGAGTTTGGAACTTTTCCTTCTATTTCCATTTTTTTGGAAGAGTTTCAAGAGAATAATTAGTAATTCTTCTTTAAATGTTTGGTAGAGTTCCCTTGGGAACCCATCTGGCCCTGGATGCTTGTTTTTTGGGGAGGTTTTGATTACTATTTCAATTTCCTTGTTGGCTGTTGGTCGGTTCAACTTGTCTGTTTCTTCCTGTTTTAGTCTTGCTGGTTTATAAATGTCCAGGAATGTGACCGTTTCTTCTAGATTGCTTAATTTGTTGGCATATAGTTGCTGGTAATAAGTTCTAATAATTTCCTCTATTTCCTTGGTATCAGTCATGATGTTTCCCCTTTCATTCATGATTTTATTAATTTGGGTCCTTTCTCTTTTCTTTTGGATAAGTCTGGCTGGAAGTTTATCAATCTTATTAATTCTTTCAAAGAACCAGCTTCTAGTTTCATTGCTCTGTTTACTATTCTAGTTTCTATTTCATTGACTTCTGCTTTAATCTTTATTATTTCTCTTCTCCTTCTTGGTTTAGGCTTTATTTGCCATTCTTTCTCAAGATAGTTTAGGTGTAAGTTTATCTTGTGCATTTTGGATTTTCCTAATTTTTTGAGAGAGGCTTGGATGGCTATGTACTTCCTCTAAGGATTGCCTTTGCAGTATCCCATAGGTTTGAACAGATGTGTTTTCATTTTCATTGGTTTGCATGAACTGTTTAAGTTCCTCTTTAATTTCCTGGTTGATTCATTCATTCTTTAGCAGGATGCTTTTTAACCTCCAGGAGTTTGTGTTCCTTCTAATTTTTTCCTTGTGGTTGAGTTCCAATTTCAACACATGGTGGTCTGAAAATATGCAGGGAATAATATCAGTCTTTTGGTATTGGTTGAGATCTGATTATTGACCCATTATGTTGTCTATTCTGGAGAAAGTTTTGTGTGTACTCAAGAAGATTGAGTATTCTGTTGTTTTAGGATAGAATGTTCTCTGTATATCTATGAAGTCCATCTGGTCCAATGTGTCCTTCAAAGCTCTTGGGGTTTTTTTTGTTGATCTTCTGCTTAAATGATCTATTGCTCAGTGGAGTGTTTAAGTCTCCTACTATTCATGTATTGCTATCAGTATGATTATTTTGGTTAATTGTGGATTTATGTAGTTGGCTGTTCCCATTTAGGGGCATAGATACAGTTGTTTACAATTGTTAGATTTTCTTGTTGGATAGACCCTTAGGGTCTATCTTTCTTACTACAATCTTTAGTTTAAAATCTAATTTGTCTGATTGGAGAATTGCTACCCCAGCTTTCTTTTGAGGCCTGTTAATATGATAGATGGTTCTCCATCCCCTCACTTTCAGTCTGGAGGTGAGGTGTCTTTAGGTTGAAAATGAGTCTCTTGTAGACAGCATGTGGATGGGTCCTGCTTTTTTTTTTATTATTATTAATTTTTATTAACATATAATGTATTATTTGCCCCAGGGTACATGTCTGTGAATCTTCGGGCTTACACATTTCACAGCACTTAACAGCACATACCCTCCCCATTGTCCACAACCCA
>CM053615.1:3777817-3801226 GCA_028646535.1 Procyon lotor | reverse complement strand
AGAAAGATTCTCTGGAGTTCCGCAGTTTTCACTGATTCATTAACTAAGTCTTGGCTGGGTATTCTAGCTGATCTTCTGGGGGAGGGGCCCGTTGCCGTGGTTCTCAAATGTCTTTGCCCGAGGCGGAATTGCACCGCCCTTTCCAGGGGATGGGCCAAGCACTTTGCTCAGGTCTGCTCTCAGGAGTCTTTGTTCCCTGAGCGCTTTCCGTACCACCCTGGAGGCCAGGAATGAAAATGGCGGCCTCTCAGTCTCCGGCCCAGAGGAGCCGAGTGCTGGGCGCCCTGATCCTCCACACACCGTCAGAGGAAAGCCTTTATCACTCCCTTCTCCCTTGTCCGCAGTCTATGCTCTGTGCTCAGCTGGCCCGTGGCGGATCGCCTCTATCTGTGGTGCGCGGTCCGTCTGGAGTCCCCAGACCAGCAGATTCCTGCTGAGCACTCTCGCACCACTCCTCCTGGAGGAGGAAGGAGGGGGTGTCTCCGGAGCTGCCTCCTGGGGGGTCCCCGCTTGAGGTACAGCAGCCCTATATGGACTATATGTCTCAGTTCCTATAGTCCAAGGTAGGCCTATGCGGCGCTGCACGGCTCCTTCTCTGCCGCGGCTTCTCCACCCCGATACCTGGGAGCTCTGCCGCACTCGGGCTCCCCTGGTCCCTCGGTGACCCCACGGGTCCCGAAACCACACTGTTCCCGCGAGGGCTGAACCCCTGGTTAGTCTCCGGAGCGATGTCCCTCAGCAGAGCGGACTAGAAGTTCCGGATTTTGTGCTCCGCGGCTCTGTGGCTGCTGGGAGCCGGCTCCTCCCCCCGGGGTCTCTCTTCCCGTCGCTTTAAATTCACCTTTTCCGCACGTCCTACCTCCTGAAAGTGGTCCGGGTCCTGCTTTTTTATCCATTCTGAAACCCTGTGCCATTTGCTGGGAGCGTTCATCCCATTCATGTTGAGAGTAACTATTGAAAGATATGAATTTAGTGCCATTGTATTGCTTGTAAAGTCTTTGTTTCTATAGATTGTCTCTATAAATTTCTGGTCTATATTACTCTTGGGGTCTTTCTTCTTTATAGAATCCCCCTTAATATTTCCTGCAGGGCTGGCTTGGTGGTTACATATTTTTTTATTTTTTGCTGGTCCTGGAAGCTCTTTATCTCTCCCATTTGTTCTGAATGACAGTCTTGCTGGTTAAAGTATTTTTGGCTGCATGTTCTTCTCATTTAGTACCCTTAATATGTCTTGCCAGTCTTGCCAGCCCTTACTGGCTTGCCAGGTCTCTGTGGATAGATCTGATGTTATTCTGATGTTCCTCCATACGTAAGAAAACTCTTCCCCCTTTCTACTCTCAGGATAGCTTCCTTGGCTCTAAGATTGTAAGTTTCACTATTATATGCCAGGATATTGGTTTATTTTTATTAATTTTGGGAGAGGTCGCTTCTGCCTCTTGGAGATGAATGCTTGTTTCTGTCCCCAGATTAGGGAAATTCTTGGCCAAGATTTGCTCTAATATACCTTCTAGTCTCCTCTTTCTCTCTCCACCCCTTCAGGGATCCAATAATGCTGACATTGGAATGTTTCATGGTGTCATTGATCTAAGACTGTTCTCATGGGCTTCTAGCTGCCTATCGCTATCTTCCTTGGCTTCCTTCCTTTCTATCTGCTTATCTTCTAGATCACTAATTCATTCTTCTGCCTCATTTACTATGGCTGTTAGAGTATCCAGTTTAGACTTCATCTCATTCATAGCATTTTTAAGTTCAGCCTGATTGGATCTCCTTTCTGCACTTAGAGATTCTATATTCTATATTCTATATAATGCTTTTCTTAAACCTAGCTGTTGACTTCATAAATGCTACCCTAAAGTCTATTTCTGATATCTTGCATATATCCGTATCCATTAGATCTGTGGCAGAGGACATTGCCTCTGGTTCTTTTCTTTGTTAGGAGTTCCTCCTAGTCATTCTGTTAAGGGATGGTTGAGGGAATGTACAGAGTCCAAAATATCAACCACAACCCAAGTAAAATACACCTATAAACAAATTCGAAGTGGACAAAAGCTACCACAGATGTGCCATCAAAGCCAAGATGATCCAAAACAATTAAAAAAAGAAAAAAAGAAAAGAGAAAAAAAGGAGGAGGTTGGGGAGAGAGATTATAATCTCTCAGAGTGGATATAGTAGGGTGATCTGCCTGTTCCCGCTTTATTTTTAATGTCTGTGTTAGAAGATACTATATCCCAAAATTGCAAAGAAATCAGAACTTGCATATGTATCAAGGTAAAATTGAATAAAGTGAAAAGCAGGCTAGTATGGATCATAAATGTGAAAAAGAAAACAAAAGTTAAGTGACTTAAAAATATAGATTGGGAAATATGAACATATTTGAAATGGGAGCAGGGTTAAAAAAAAAAAGAAGAAAAAGAATAAGAAAAGAAACTAAAAAAGAAATGTAAAATTTTAGCCTGAAGTATAAGTAAATTGTGAGGAAACACCTGGAGCTCCCTGTATTATTTTCCCCTGGCACTGGAGTTTTACAGACCTGTGAGAAATAATTATCATTCACCTGTTCTTCCTTTCTGTCTTCTGGGGGAGGGGCCTGCTGCTCTGCTTCTCAGGCATCTTTGCCTGGATGGAATTACCCCACCCCTTGTCAGGGGGATGGGCTTAATGTCAGCTGATTGGCATGTGGGGCCTTTTTTCCCTGGCATCTTTCCTTTCCTCTGTAGAGGGTTAGAGCAAACATGGCCATGCAGGAATCTTTAGCCTAGAGCCCCAGCATCACAGCCCCCCTCAGCAAATCCTCTAGGTCAATCGTCTCCACCTCTGGATATACCAAACTCTACAGACTTGGGCAATTCGTACATGCCACATCTCTCCTGTGGGCGTCATGGGGACCTGTGAGCATCTCTGCACGTTGTGATTTTGCAATTGCTAGTAGCCATCATTGGCTTGCATGTGCAGGTTCTTCTGCAGCTCCAAGGTCACATATAGTACTGCCCCTATGTCCCTTGGGAGTCACAGTGCCCCAAGAGCTGTTGCCCAGTTGTGCGTGCAGGCTCTTTATGTGCCAAACCACTGAATCCCATGGCTGTCCCAGGCTGCACTTCTTCCAGGGGAGCCACAGGAACCCGTCCTCTACGCCTTATGACTCTGCAGCTGTCAGTGGCCATGGGCTCGTGCACCTGTGTAGCCTCCTCTGCAGCTCCTAGGTCATGCTAGGTGCTGCTCCAGCATCTCTTCTGGGCCACACCACCCCAAGAGCTGTCCCTGTCATGGGCCCAAGAAGTTCTATATCTCCCCTAGGATGTTAGACAGCCCACACCTTCTAGTCCTTTTCAGGGTGGTCAGGCAGAGGGGGCAGTCTCCCTAATGGTTTGGCTCAAGGTTTATGGTGTCCAAAGCTGAAAGTCTCCTCTGGACTTGCTGACCACAACCAGTCTCCCCACTCCACTGCTTGGGCTCTCTATCGTTTCACGCTCCCTTATTCTCCCAATTCTTTCTGAGTCTCATGGAATACTGAGACCACAGTGATCTACCTAAAATTCTGCCCTATTCATCGCCTGTGCCCTTTTCAAAAGGGGTGCCCCTCACTAGAGTAGATATCCAAGGGTCCCAATTTTTTTTGCTGTGGTGTTATATCTCTTTTTGGTGGTTGGCTTATGGAGGCTCCCTCCCCGCTCCACTTATCTTCGGATATCTCCCCCAAAGATTTGAGGTTCCACCTCCTACCTCAAAAAAAGTAGTCATTTCTCTGCTTGTAGAGATCCAGATAAATCTTCTTAAATCTCAGGTTGAATTTGTTTGTGTTTGGAATGGTTTGTTAGATATCCAGCTTAATTTGAGGGGCTGGGTAAAACGAGTTCCCCTACTCAGCTGCCATCTTCCCCCCCGCCCCCCATCAGCTTTTGAATTACCTGGTCTCACAGATTGTCATGCAGAAAGGAATTTTGCCTCAGGATAAATCATACTTTGAGTGTCACCCATATGTGATTTAGATCTTTAGATAAGACGTTAGAACTAGAGTTGATGGGGCACCTGCATGGCTCAGTTGTTAAGTGTCTGCCTTCAGCTCAGGTCATGATCACAGGGTCCTGGGATCGAGTCCATTGGGCTCCTTGTTGGGAGCCTGCTTCTCCCTCTCCCACTTACCCTGCTTCTGTTCCCTCTCTCGCTGTGTCTCTCTGTCAAAAAAGAAAAAAAAAATCCAAAAAGAACTAGAGTTGATGAGTGGGTTATGAATTTTGAGTTGTTGGGATGGAAGTGAACATATTTTACAAGTGAGAAGATCCTGAATTTTGGTGGTTTAGAGGGTGGAACGTTAGAGACTGAATTTCGTTCCCCCAAATTCATATGTGGAAGACTAAACCCCAGTAGCTTAGAATATACCATACTTGGAGATAGAATTTTTCAAGAAGTAATTATGGTTAAATATCATGTAGGTTAGGCCCTAATCAAATATGACTGGTTTCCTTATAAAAAGAGGAAAAGATACCTGGAATGTAAGCACATAGAGAGAAGGACACGTGAGGATGCAGTGAGAAGACAGTTGTCTACTGTCTAAGGAGAGAGGCTTTCAGGAGAAATCAATCCTGCCAGCACCTCGATCTTGTATTTCCAGCATCCAAATCTATGAGGAAATACATTTCTTTTTCTTCTTCTTCTTCTTCTTTTTTTTTTTTAATTTTACTTATTTATTTGAGAGAGAGAGAGAGAGCAAGCATGAGCAGGGGTAGAGGGAGTTTTCCCTGGCACTGGAGTTTTATAGACCTCCCCTGCCAAGCGGGGAGCCTGACATGGGTTTGGATCCCAGGACCCTGAAATCATAACTTGATCCAAAGGCAGATGCTTAACCAACTGAGCCACTCAGGTGCCCTGAGGAAATACATTTCATCAAACCACCCAATCTGTGGTATTTTGTTATTGCAGCCCTAGCAAACTAATACAAAGAGGTAGCAGTATTTGTGTGATATAGTTCTGGTCAATACAACATAAGCATATATATAGAGGCTTCTGACAAAGTCTTTGCTTTTCTGATGAAGACACTAAGCCTTCTTGTGTCCCCTTCTTTCCTTATTTATAATGTACACTGATATTGGGAAATGCAGCAGTCATCTTGGAAGCATGAGGTGGGAGCATAGGAAGAAGGCCTATATACTAAGCACAGCTTATTGGAAAAGTAAGAGGAGCCTGCTGGTATCACTGAGATGCTAGATGTTTTACTTCATAGGCTTTATTAAGCTGCTGTTGCATGGTATTCTGTTATTTACAGAGAATGCAGCCCTGACACAAATGTATAGCTGGTGCAAATTTTTTATGTGAAGTAAATTAACCTTACATTCACATTTCTCATGAGAGTATTAAGCATGCTTTAGTAGTACTTGAAGTAGGTATTTAAAGAGCAAATCTCTTGCTCTTTCAAATTTCCCAGCCAGTGTCTTTCTGATTATTTTATATCTTTCACGAAATCATACTCTTTTATCTGATTGTCCGCAGGAAACAACCCACAGTTAATCCCTGTGATGCTTAGGGCTTTGAAGATTTTTTTAAATTAATTTTTACATTTTGAAATCCTATAAATTCACAAATGTGAGTGTAATAAATCATGCAGGGAGATCATGTTTGTGCTCTACCCAGATTTTCATGATGGTAACGTCTTGTGATGTTAGAGTGCAGTATCAAAGCTAGGATATTGAAACTGATGTAGTCAAGTTATAAAGCCATCCCAATACCACAAAGATCCTTATAGTCATACCAAATTACCTCCCAAGATTATTCCCTTGGCCTTAACCTTTTTGGCAGATAGGTCTTTGTATAAGTTTGTCATTTCAAGGATGTTTTTAAAGATATAATACAGTATGTAAACTTTAAGTCTGGCTTTTTTCACTTAGCCTAGTTCTGTGGAGATTCACCCAGGTTTTTTCATGGGTCATTACTTGGTTACTTTTTATTTCTGATTATTCTATGATACAGTGTACCATGGTTTGTTTAACCACATACTGCATTTATGATCTACAACTATTTATTAGAAAAACTAACTTCTCTGAAGTCCCTCTTCTATAACTTGGATTCTCTTACTCCATGACATGACTTATGCTTGAGTTCAGCCAATGGTCTATGGCCCTGTCTCCCAACTTAGGCCCTAACCTCTGCCCAGTGATTCCCCAGTGTAACAGCACATTAGATGCACCTGGGGGAGCTTTCAGTAAAAATCCTATGCGTGTCTTACATGTCAAAACAATTGAATCAGTACTCCCCCAGTGTCAGAGCTAGGGACTATCTAGCTATTTTTAAGGATTTCCTCTTATCTCCAATGTGATGTAGAATTGAATAATCACCACCTAGTGACTGCCTAAGGACCTGTTGTGACATTTTTAGAGTAATCCAATTACTTTTGTTGCTTTATCCCTCAATAAGTGGTGAAACTTACGTACTTTATAAATACCATCAGCAAAAATTAGTGGACTATCAGAAGGACTAAAGGGCATCTTCCTAAAACTGTTCTATCATTTGTAAATGCCTGGTAATCCAAAAGATTTTGCAAATATTTCTCACAAGGTTTAAAAGAAGAAATAATAGATAAGTGGATTTACTTTCATTATCTCTATATACACATGGATAAGGGAAAAATGGTCAATATATGTGAAGTTGAATTCTTGTTTTTTGCTGTACTGCTCAGTAACCTTGGAATGGACTTGACATATTGGTGTGTAGTTCACCTCTCTTGCTTTCATTAATATTTAGTAATTAACATTAGTGTCTTTTTAAAAAATATTTGCATAAAATTCTGTTATATAACTCAAGTGGGCTCAGTTGAAAGCTCAGATACTCTGGAGAACCAAGAATTCCAGAAATATGTTCTATGTTTGATGCTTTGATGCTAATATCTCATATTTCAAGGCACAGCTTAATGGGAAAAATGTTTAAGAATGATATTCCCACCGAGTGGCAGAAGTTTAATTTATGTTCATTTGATAAAAATGAAGAAGTTGAATATCTCTTACACACCACAGAGTGTTCTTATAAAATTCATACCTGTTACATGAAGAAAGAGTATTTCAGGACAACTTATTTTATCACTTAAAAATATATACTTGTGGGGCACCTGGGTAGCTCAGTGGGTTAAAGCCTCTGCCTTCAGCTCAGCTCAGGTCCTGGGATCGAGCCCCACATTGAGCTCTCTGCTCGGCAGGGAGCCTTCTTCCCCCTCTCTCTCTGCCTGCCTCTCTGCCTACTTGTGATCTCTCTCTCTATCAAATAAATAAATAAAATCTTGAAATACACACACACACACACACACACACACACACACACACACACACTTTGATCTCTTAGAAGCATAAAAGGACCCTGGTTTGAAAAGCACCTGAAGAGTGATGTCACCAAGATGGCAACATAGGTCATTCCCGACTTCACTCCCTATCACAAGAATAGCAACTGACACCTACCACGGACAAGACACACTGAGAGAACGTGAACTAGGACTAGAACATGGAAGAGAAGCTGAAACACCTCCTCCACCACAGAGACCAAGACAGACTGCGTAGGAGAGTAAGACAAATGTCTATCCCTGACTGCTTTGCCCTTTCCTCAGGCTCACACAGCACTTTGCTGAGAAGTCCCCTTTGAGACTACAGTTCTTCCGGTGGGATAAGAGAGTCCACAGTGGGTATCCAGATTCACCAGCATTGTGAGTCACTTCATAAGAGCGTGTGCACTGGCTGTACTCCAAAAGTATCCTGGGAATCTGTGGTGCTCAACTAGGGGGAATCTGAGATGGAGAAATGGGGATGGGCTTTAAGCAACTAGTACTTGGATCTTGGCAGACCAAGTTCCTATCTGTGAACCCAACTAGTAGGCATAACCATTGATTTTGCTAATATGCAGAATCAAGTCCGTAGTGTAATCTGACCAAGAAACTCAGTGGGGTTCAGGTCTGCTTGACTTGGGTCCTCAAGGAGTTTTGCCAACCCTGGATCCTACTCTGCCTACTCCCGGGCAGAAAAGCTGAATCATAGCCCCACCCAGTGTAGAGTGTGGCTTCCAGCACCATCTGACAGGAAGAACTGACAGAAACACTTGGAAGCTTCTGTGTACCAGCAATGCTTAAGCTGAGAGATGGGAGGGCAGAGCTGATTGCCCCCAGAGCAAAGTCAGTGACTGTGTTTGGGCAAGGAACTTGAGTCAAGAACACAAAGAACCTTAGTGGCCTTGGAGATGCTTCTGCTATGACTAGGTAGGAAAGTTTCATAGCCCCACTTATTGTTGAATAAAGCCTTCAGCCTGCCCAACCAGAGAAACATACCAAAGCACACAGGAAGCTGTGTAGCACATCCATCAGCTGTGCTTGCAATGGCATTTCAACAGAGAGCACAGCCTGTGTCTTTTCCTATCTGTAGAGCAAAACTGATAGCCTCATTACCCTATGACCCTGCAATTGCAGTACTGTGTATTTACCCCAAATGTACAGATGCAGTGAAAAGAAGGGCCATATGTACCCCAGTTTTCATAGCAGCAGTGGCCACAATTGCCAAACCATGGAAAGAGCCAAGATGCCCTTCAACAGATGAATGGATAAAGAAGGTATGGTCCATATATACAATGGAATATTATGCCTCTGTCAGAAACAATGAATACTCAACTTTTGTGTCAACATGGACGGGACTAGAAGAGATCATGCTGAGTGAAATAAGTCAAGCAGAGTCAATTATCATATGGTTTCATTTACTTGTGGAGCATAAGGAAAAACACGGAGGACATTAGGAGAAGGAAAGGAAAAGTGAATTGGGGGAAATCAGAGGGGGAGATGAAGCATGAGAGACTATGGACTCTGAGAAACAAACAGGATTTTGGAGGGAGGGGGATGGGGTGTTAGGTATTAAGGAGGGCACATAGTGCGTGGAAAACTGGGTGTGGTGCATAATCAATGAATCTTGGAACACTGAAAAAATAAATTAAAAAAAATTGGTAGCCCCACTTGACCAGGATATTCATTTTATACTCTTGCCTGGTTCAGGTCCCAAAACAATGAGCCATGCAGGCTCTGAGTTCTGTCTTTCAGCCCCATCAAGTCGGGGAAGATAATTCATAGCCCGACCTACTACTGAGTAGAGTACCCAGTCCCAACCATCTAGTAAGCCTGACCAGAGAACTGAGGCAACTTTGGAGCTCATCCTACAGCCTCACTTGGGCAGGGAACCAAGCCAGTGGTTCTATTCAGTTCTTAGCCAGTAGCACACACCTTCCCACCTCTGCCCTAAAGAGCTTGAACAGTTGCCTCACCCAAAAATAAACCCTAATGCAAGGTCCCACTTGCCAAAGGATATTATTTACAGGCATGTCCAGAAATCCAAGCTGAACTGACTGGTGAAGAATTGTCTGCCATGGCAAACCTGCAAAGTTTGGATGAGGAGAACACTTAGTCAGATGAGCAGATACCAATGCAAAGAATCAAGGATTACAAAAAATCAGGTAAATAAGACACCACTAAAGGAAACTAATAAATCTCTAGTAACTGACTCTAAAAAAATAGAGATTTATAAGCTTTCAGATAAGGAATTCAGAATAATTCTCTTAAATTTAGAACACACAGACAACTAAATAAAATGAGGAAAATAATGCATGAACAAAACAGGTTCAACAACAACAAAAAATAGAAACAAAAGAAAAGAAAAGAGAGAGAAAGAAAAAAAGAAAGAAAACAAATCCTAGAGCTGAAAAATACCGTAACTGAACTGAGGAATTCAATAAGGAAAAAGTAGACTCAATCATGTGGAAAAAAGAATTAGTGGCCTGGAAAATAGGACATTTGAAGTTACCCAGTTGGAGGAGCAAAAAGAAAAAATTAAAAAAGAATTTCTGAAAAAAAGCCTTTGAGACTTATGAGACACAATCAAAAGAAACAATATTCTAGAAGGAAAAGAGAAAGAGAAAGTATATTGAAAGCAGTAACACCTGAGAACTTCCCAAATTTGGGGAAGACATCCAGATCCAAGGGGCTTGGAGGACCCCAAATAAGGTGAGCACCAAGAAACATTATAATTAAATTTTCAAAAGTCAAAGACAAAGAATTATAAAATCAGCAACAGAAAAGGGAGAAGTTACAAACAAAGGGAGTAGTCCATAGACTACTGGCAGATTTCTCAACAGATTTTTCAGGCCACAAGTGAATGGGATGACATTCAAATTATTGAAACTAAAAAAAATTGCAGCCAAGAATACTATATGTGGTGAAGCTGTCTTTCAGAAGTGGAGAGATAAAAACTTTCCTCAACAAACAAAAGCTGAGGGAATTTATCACCACTAGACCTGCCTTAATAAGAAATTCTAAATTCTAAAAGGTGTTCTTTGAGTAGAACTAAAATAATGCTAATTAAAATCATAAAAACAGGGGCGCCTGGGTGGCTCAGTCGTTAAGCGTCTGCCTTCGGCTCAGGTCAGGATCCCAGGGTCCTGGGATCTAGCCCCACGTTGGGCTCCCTGCTCGGCGGGAAGCCTGCTTCTCCCGCTACCATTCCTTCTGCTTGTGTTCCCTCTCTCACTATGTTTCTCTCTGTCAAATAAATAATAAAAAATTTTTTTTAAAAAATAAAATAAAACCATTAAAACAGAAGGCAGTATAAAACTCAATGGTAATGGTAAATATATAGTCAAAGTTAGATTTTGTAATAGGAAATGGTGCATAATTCACTTATAATTCTAATTCAAAAGCTAAAAAACAAGCGTAGTATAAATAACCATCACCAAACTAATCCATTATTAGTTACACAATATAAAATATATAAATTATAACATTAATAACTGAAAATGTGAGAAGTAAAAGTGTCAGATTAAGAATTCTGTTGTAGGGGCACCTGGCGGGCTCAGTGGGTTAAAACCTCTGCTTTCGGCTCAGGTCGTGATCTCAGGGTCCTGGGATGGAGCCCCGCATCAGGCCCTCTGCTCAGCAGGGAGCCTGCTTCCCCCTCTCTGCCTGCCTCTCTGCCTACTTGTGATCTCTCTCTCTGTCAAATAAATAAATAAAATCTTAAAAAAAAATAATTCTGTTATAGTTTGAGTTGTTCTTAGTTTAAATTAGGGTGTTATAGTAATTTTAAGATATTTTATGTAAGCCTTATGGTAACCACAAGAGAAAAACCTGTAGTAATTGCACAAAGTAACTTGATAAAGGAGTCACTACATACTAATACAAGACATCAAAACACAAAGATAGCAGGATAAGAAACAAGGACATGGCAATAGTAAGTCCTTACTTATCAGTAATTACTTTAAATATAAAAGGCTTATATTCTCCAAAAGACGTAGAATGGCTGAATGGATTTAAAAAAAAAGATCCAACAATACACTGCCTGCAGGAGACTCACGTTAGCAATAAAAACACATATACACTGAGAGTGAAAGGTTGGAAAAAGATATTTTAAGCAAATGATAAAAAAGCAAGCTTAGCTATATTTGTATCAGACAAAATAGACTTTAAACTAAAAGTGGTAAAAAAAGAGACAAAATCTGGGCACCTGGGTGGCTCTGTCGTTGAGTGTCTGTCTGCCTTTGGCTCAGGTCATAATCCCAGGGTCCTGGGATGGAGCCCCAAATCAGGGTCTCTGCTCAGCGGGAAGCCTGCTTCTCCCTCTCCTACTTCCTCTGTTTGTGTTCCCTCTTTCACTGTCTCTCTTTCTGTAAAATAAATAAATAAAATCTTTAAAAAAAAAGACAAAATCATTATATAATTTAAAAGTAAGTAGTTATAGAAGATACAACAATTGTAAAATATTTATGCATCAACATTGGAGCACCTAAATACATGAAACAAAAACTAACAGGGCTAAAAGGAGAGATAAACAGCAATACAGTAATAGTTGGGGACTCTATGGGGCACCTGGGTAGCTCATTTGTTAAGCATCTGCCTTTGACTCAGGTCATAATCCCAGAGTTCTGGGATTAAGCCCTGGATTGGGCTATCTGCTTGATTGTAAGCCTGTTTCTCCCTCTCCTACTCCCCCTGCTTGTGTTTCCTCTCTTGCTATGTCTCTCTCTGTCAAATAAATAAAATCTTTAAGAAAGAAATAGTTGGAGGACTTTAATACCCTACTATCAACAATGAGGGGCACCTGGGTGGCTCAGTGGGTTAAAGCCTCTGCCTTTGGCTCAGGTCATGATCTCAGGGTCCTGGGATCGAGCCCCACATCGGGCTCTCTGCTCAGCGGGGAGCCTGCTTTCCCCTCTCTCTCTGCCTACTTGTAATCTCTTAATCTCTCTGTCAAATAAATAAAATCTTAAAAAAAAAAAAAAAACAATGAGTAAATCATCCATAAAGAGAATCAATAAAGAAACGGCAGATTCGAACAATAATATAGACCAAATGGATGTAATAGACATATACAGAACATTCTAACAGCAGCATAGACATTCTTCTCAAGCATACATGGCACATTTTCTAGGATAGACCATATGTTAAACCATAAAACAAGTCTTAACAAATTCAAGAAAATTGAAATCATACCAAATATTTTTTCCTGAACACGATGGTATGAAACTAAAAATCAATGAGTAAAACTAGAAAATGCACTAATATGTGGAAATTAAACAATATTGTTTAATTGTTCTAACAACCAATGAAACAAAGAAAATTTAAGGGGAAATAAAAGATTACAGGCATACTTTGGAGATATTGCAGGTTTGGCTCCAGACCAAATTGCAAAATCTCACCTTTAAAGAAAATCCATTGGAACTTTCAAATGTTTGGCATCAAACTTACTTTCAGCTATAATGGCTGACGGACAAATTTCCCTTGATTCTGAGTCCTTTAGTGTCTCATTTAGTCATCCTGACACCTTTCTTTCTTTTCTAAGATAGAACATTCATCAAGATAGGTGCAATTCTGGACCAGAAAACACATCAAATCTAAATAAATTGAAATCTCAAAACTCATAGAGATTAAGCAACTTCAAAATAACATGAATCAACTAACAGTACTTCTAAAATGACACACAAATCAAAGTTGTCAAGAGAAGTTTTAAAATACCTTGAACTTAATGAAAGTGAAACCACAACTTACCAAAGATTTTGTGATATAGTAAAAGCAGTGCTTACAGAAAAATGTATAGCGTTAAATGCATATGTTAAAAAAAAAAAAAATATCCAAAATCAGTCATCTAACCTTCTACCTTAGGAAGTTAGAAAAAGAAGAGCACATTAAATATAAAATAAGTAGAGAAAAGAAATAATAAAAATTGGACCAAAAATCAGTGAAATTGAAAACAAGAGATCAATAGAGAAAATCAGTGATATCAAAAGCTAGTTTTTTTTAAAAATAAGGTCAATGAAATGATAAACCTCTAGCTACATTAATTAAAAACAGGAGGTACACATAAATTACAAATATAAAAAATGAAAAGGTCCATCACTACAGATCCTATGGACATTAAAAAGATACTAAAGGAATGCTGTGAACAACTTTATGTCCACAAATTTGATGACCTATATTAAATGGGCCATTTCTGGGGAACCTGAGTGGCTCAGTCGGTTAAGTGTCTGCTTTTAGCTTAGGTCATAGTCCCAGAATCCTAGGGTTGAGCCCTGTGTCAGAGTCCCTGCTCAGTGGGGGGTCTGTCTCCCCCTCTCTGTTTGCCCCTCCCACTACTTGCACTCTTTTTCTCTCAAATAAATAAATACAATCTTTAAGAATAAATAAGCTGATTCCTTGAAAGATATCATTTGTCAAAACTTACACAAGAATAAGCAGATGAATGGCACCTCGGTAGCTCAGTTGGGTAAGCCTTTGACTCTTAATTTCAGCTCAGGTTGTGGTCTTGGGGGAAGTTGTGGGATTGAGCCCCTTGTTAGCTCTGCACTCAGTGTGGAGTTTCCCTGTTCCTTCCTCTGCTCCTTCCCTGTTTACACTCGTGCTCTCTCACAAATAGATACAGTATTTTTTTTAAAGATTTTATTTATTTATTTTACAGAGAAGAGAGATCACAAGTAGGCAGAGAGGCATACAGAGAGAGGAAGGGGAAGCAGCCTCCCTGCTGAGCAGAGAACCTGATGTGGGCCTCAATCCCAGGACCCCGAGATCATGACCTGAGCCGAAGACAGAGGCTATAACCCACTGAGCCACCCAGGTGCCCCCACAAATAGATAAAATATTTAAAAAATAAAATCAGAGATAAAAAAAAAAGGAATAAACAGATGACCTGGGGAAGATAGTGGTAAAGGAGGATCCTGGGCTCACCCCATTTCATGTTTACAGCTAGCTATCATCCACATCCAAGTAAATTAGAAAGCAATCCAAAAACTGGTAGAACAACTCCACAACTAACTATAGAGAAGAAGTGGCATCTGAAAGGTTAGGAAGGTCAGAAAGGTGGACATAGGCTACAGGCAGGAGAGAGGGAGCTATGTGTATGGAGAACACAGATGAATATGCCCACTTACCAGGGAGCTCACACGAGGAAGACTAATACCCATAACATTTGGCTTTGGAAACCAGTGAGGCTGAATTCTGTGAATTTGTGTAACAAGCTGAAAGTGGGACGTGAAGTGTGGAGCTTTGAAAGTCAGCTGAACTTAGCACTGGGTGAGCTGGGAGGGCAAGTGATAGCTGGGTTATCACCCTTAAAGAGACAGCAGGCTGTGTGGAGACACAACATAAAAATGACAGTTTAAACAGTGCTGGGTCCAAAAGGAGGTCATACTGACTTTGGAGCATGTTGGGAGACCTCTCCAAAAATGAGGGAGCTTCTAGGGGCCATTTTCTTCCCCCACCTCCCAGGATAAACAAGGGCCATCTGCAGGAGGTGGGTCTGCACAGACACTTGCTACCTAATCAGCTAGTTCACCATGCACATGAATTCTCCTGAGGACTTGCCCACTCCAAGCCCACTAGCCTCAGTCTTGGGCTCAGGACAAATTTTGCTACAGCTGTGCATGTCCCCTGCCCAGCTGCTAGGGGTTCTGCTGCCTCCATGTGTGGAGCCCAGCTGCTGTGCCATGGTGGAACCACCACCACTGCATGCAGCACGCTGCCACCAGGTGCACATCTGCAGCTGTATAGCACCCACTTACATTCCCGAGCCACCACTGCATGCCACGTACAGCTGTGCCCAGCTATTGCCATGGGTTATGCCCAGTCTTGCATCCCCTGCTGCCTCAATGTGCAACCCCCAACTGTCACAGTGATTTAGGGATCTGGCATAGGACTGGTGACCAGGCGCATATTTTACTAACACTGCCACCCCCTCCTAAGTTCCCTGGTGGCACACCCCCTCAAAGCTGACCTACCTGGGTCCTAGTAACAACACAGAGAGCAACCACAGCCCACAACAGGCAGAGAGTCAGTAGGCTGCACTGAAAGGAAAAGTGACTCAGACACAACAGCAGAGCATAAGCAATACACATAAGATATTCTCCTTAAGTGCCAGATTCTGGTGAACAGAGGACACTGCACTGCAGGGCACTCCAAGACCTCTTCATAAAGGCCAATCTTCCCTCCCTCCCTCCCTCCCTCCTTTCCTTCCTTCCTTCCTTCCTTCCTTCCTTCCTTCCTTTTTTCCTTCCTTCCTTCCTTTTTTCCTTCCTTCCTTCCCTCCTTCCCAACCGTCCTTGCCTCCCTCATTCCCTCTTTCCTCTCTTCCTTGAACTCACAATCCTGAGATCAAGATCTGAGCTGAAATCATGAGTTGGACACTTAACTGACTGAGCCACCCAGGCAGCTACTTCCAAGAGTAGAAGACATAGTGGACTTTGTTAACACTCAGAAACATGCAGAGAAGAAGACAAAATGAAGAGACAGATAAATTTATCCTGAATGAAAGAACAGGACAAGGCCATGCCAGAGATCTAAGTGAAACAAATATAAGTAACATGTCCAGTGGAGAATTTAAAGCAGTGATCATAAGGATGCTCACTGGACTTGAGAAAAGAATGGAAGACATGAGTGAGAGCCTTAACACAGAGATAAGGAATAGTGTAGCAGAGATAAAGGCTCAATGAATGAAATGAGAAACACATTTTATGGAATGAACAGCAGGATGGAAGAGGCAGAAGCATGAGTTAATGACCTAGAAGACAAAATAATGGAAATTAATCAAGCTGAACAAAAGAAAGAGAAAAGAATTATGCAGAATGAGAATAGGCTTAGGGAACTCAGTGACTCCATCAAACATAGTAACAATTGTATTATAGGAGTCCCAGAAGAAGAGAGAGAAAGATGGGGCAGAATATTTATTTGAGGAAATAATAGTTGAAAACTTACCTAAAAATAACTTACCTAAGGAAAATGATACCCAGACCTAGAAGGCACAGAGAACGCCCATCAAAGTCAACAAAAGCAGATTCACACCAAGACATATTGTAATTAAGTTGAGAAAATATAGTGACAAAGAAAATATTTTTAAAGCAACAAAACAAAAGAAGACAGTAATGTACAAGGGAAACCCATAAGCATAGTAGGAGATTTTTCAACAGAAACTTGGCAAGACAGAAGGGAGTGGCATGATATATTCAAAGTGCTGAAAGGAAAGAATCTGCAGCCAAGAACGCTCTATCCAGCAAGGCTATCATTCAGAACAGAAAGAGTACTAAATAGATTCCCAGACAAACAACTGAAAGAGTTCATGACCACTATACCATCCCTTTAAGGGGACTCTTGGGAGTGGAAAGGAGAGACCAAAAGTGGTAGTAAAAAGGTAGGAAACACAAAAGCAGTAAAAATGAATATTTCTATAAAAAATCGATCAAGGAACTCACATATACCTACGACATGGGGAAAACAGGAGTAAAGAATGGGTTCAAATTAAACAGCCATCAACTTGGTATAGACTGCTATATGCAAAAGAGATTACATACAATACTAATGGTAACCATATATCAAAAACCACTAATAAAGATACAAAGAATAAAAGGAAAGAGATCCAAATATATCACTGAAGAAAATCAGCAAACCATGAAAAAGAGAAAGACAAGAAAAGATCAGAGAAAATCTTCAGAAACAACCACAAAACAAATAGTAAAATAGTAAGTACATATCTATCAATAATTTGAATGTAAATGGACTAAATAAATGCTCCAAATAAGAGACATAGGGTATCAGAATGGATTAAAAAAAAAAGACCCATCTATATGTTGCCTACAAAAGACTCATTTTAGACCTTAAGACACCTGCACATTGAAAATGAGGGGATGGAGAAACATCTGTCTTGCACCTTGATGTCAAAAGAAAGCTGGAGTAGTAATACTTAACATCTGACAATATAGATGTTAAAACGAACACTGAAGCTTTGGCTTTTTGTAATAAAAACTAATAACACTGGCTTAAGTGCTGACTTGCTATTTTATAAAGTTTGAACGTAAGTAATTACTCAAGGTCAACAGTTTGTATACGTAGGAGACATAATTTTCTTACACCTCCCCCCCTTTTTAATGTGAGGTGCTTCCTGTGTGCTTTTATGTTAGAATTGTTCTTCCTACTTCTTACATAAGCATATGTAATGGTGACATTGTCACCATTGTTTTAAATACTCTGTCCCTTGAAACGTAAAGATAAAAAAAACAACACTGTAACAAGGGACAAAGAAGGACACCATATGCTAATAAAGGGGACAATCCAACACGAAGATCTAATAATTGTAAATATTAATGCATTTAACATAGTAGCACCCAAATACATGAAATAGTTAATAACAAACATGAATTAACTAATTGATAATAATACAATTATGGTAGAAGATTTTAATACTCCGCTTACATCAATGTACAGATCATCATCCAAATAGAAAATAAACGATGACTTTGAATGATACACTGGAACAGTTGGATTCAATAGATATATTCAGAACATTCCACCCTAAAACAGCAGAATACACATTATTTTCAAGTGCACATGGAACATTCTCTAGAATAGATCACATATTAGGCCACAAAACAAGCCTCAACAAATTCAGAAAGAACACAGTAATACCATGTGTCTTTTCTGATCAC
This sequence comes from Procyon lotor, assembly GCA_028646535.1. Lineage (NCBI taxonomy): Eukaryota > Metazoa > Chordata > Mammalia > Carnivora > Procyonidae > Procyon > Procyon lotor. The sequence goes on along the minus strand of CM053615.1, from coordinate 3,783,265 downwards.
AATGCTATGAAATGAGAAGTCAACCACAAGAAAAAATCTGGAAAAGCACAGATATATAGAGATTAAATAACATGCTACTAAACAATGAATGGGTCAACCAGGGAATATGAGAAGACATAAAATAGTACATGAAAGCAAATGAAAACGAAAATGCAGTGGTCTAAAACCTTTGGGATGCAGCAAATGCAGTCCTAAGAGGAAAGTTTATAGAAATACAAGCCTACCTCAAGAAGCAAGAAAAATATCAAACAACCTAATGTTTTAGCTAAAGTACATAGAATTCTGAGCAACAATAAAAAAAGTCTAAGCCAGCAAAAGGAAGGCAATCTTAAAGATTAAAGCAGAAGTAAATGATACAGAAACTAAAAAGACAATAGAACAGATCAATGAAACCAGGAGCAGGTTCTTTGAAAAAAAATAATAAAACTGTTAAACCACTAGCCAGATTTATCAAAAAGAAAAGAGAAGGGACCCAAATCAGTAAAATCACAAGTGAAACAACAGCCAACACCACAGAAATACAAACAATTATAAGAGAATATTATGAAGAACTGTATGTCAACAAATTGGACAACCTGGAAGAAATGGATAAATCACTAGAAACATATAAACTGCCAAAACTGAAATGGGAATAAATAGAAAATATGAACAGACTGATAACCAGCAAAGAAATTGAATCAGTCATCCAAAAACTCTCAACCAACAAAAGTCCAAGATCAGATGACTACACAGGTGATTACTGTCAAACATTTAAAGAGGAGGATTAATTAATATCCTCCTCAAACCATTACAAAAAAATAGAAATGGAAGGAAAACTTCCAAATTCATTCTATGAGGCCAGCATTACCCTGATACCAGAACCAGATAAAGATTCCACTAAAAAAGAGAACTACAGGCCAATATCTCTAAGGAGCATAGATGCAAAAATCCCCAACAAAATACTAGCTAACCAAATTCAACAGTACATTAAAAAAAATCATTTGCCATGATTAAGTGGGATTTATTTCTGGGTTGCAAGGGTGGATTAATATTCATAAAAGAACGTGCTACATCACATCAATGAGAGAAAGGATAAGAATTATATGATCATTTTAACAGATGCTGAAAAAGCATCCAACAAAGTACAACATCCATTCGTGATAAAAAAAAAAAACCCTCAACAAAGTAGGTTTAAAGGGAACATACCTCAACATAATAAAGGCTATATGTGAAAAAAAAACACAGCTAACATTATCCTCAATGGGGACAAACTGAGAGCTCTCCCCCTAAGGTCAGGAACAAGAAAAGGATGTCCTCTTCAACACTATTATTCCATGTAAGACTAGACGTCCTGGCCATAGCAATCAGAGAACAAAAAGAAATAAAAGGCATCCAAATTGGTAAGAAAAAAGTGTAACTTTGAGTATTTGCAGATGACATGATACAATATATGAAAAACCCAGAAGACTCCACCAAAAAACTGCTAGAACTGATAAATGAATTCTGTAAAGTCTCAGGATACAAAATCAACATACAGAAATCCGTTGCATTTCTGTACACCAATAGTGAAGCAGCAGAAAGAGAAATTAAGAAAACAATCTCAGTTACAACTGCACCAAAAATAATAAGATACCTAAGAATAACCCTAATCAAAGAAGTGAAAGACCTGTACTCTGAAAACTATAAAATACTGATGAAAGAAATTGAAGGTGACACAAAGAAATGGAAATACATTCCATATTCCAGTATTCCAATATTATTAAAATGTCTGTACTATCCAAAGCAGTCTACACATTTAATGTGATCCCTATCAAAATACCATCAGCGTTTTTGACAAAGCTAGAGCAAACTATCCTAAAATTTGTATAGAACCACAAAAGACTGTGAATAGCCTAAGCAACCTTGAAAAAGAAAGGCAAACCTGGGGAACCTGGGTGGCTCAGTTGATTAAGCAACTGCCTTCGGCTCAGGTAATGATCCTGTAGTCCCAGGATTGAGTCCCACATTGGGCTCTCTGCTTGGTGGGGAGTCTGCTTCTCCCTCTGACCCTCCTCCCTCTCATCTTCCCTTCCTCCCTCCCTCTTTCTCTCTCTCACTCTCAAATAAATAATATCTTTTAAAAAGGCAAAGCTGGAAGCATTAATATTCTGTTTAAAAAAAAAAAGGTGTAGCAATCAGAACAGCATGGTACAGGCACAAAAATAGACACTGATCAATAGAACAGAATAGAAAACCCAGAAATGTACCCACAACTATGTGGTTAATTCATCTTTGAAAAAACAAGAAAGAATATCCAATTGGAAAAGGACAGTCTTTTCAAGTTGTGTTGGGAAAACTGGACAGCAACATGCAAAAGAAAGAAATTGGATCACTTTCTTACATCATACATAAACATAAACTCAAATGGATTAAAGACCTAAATGTGAGACTGGAAATCATAAAAATCCTAGAAGAAAACAGAGAGAGTAACCTCTAGGACATTGACCAGGCAACTTTTTTCTAGATATGTCTCCAGAGGCAAGGGAAATAAAAACAAAAACCATTGGGACTACATCAAAATAAAAAGCTTCTGCCCAGTGAAGGAAAGAATCAACAAAACTAAAAGGCAACCTACTGAATGAGAGAAAATATTTGCAAAACACATATCCAACAGGGTTAGAATCCAGAAATATAAAGAAATTACAAAACTCAACACCCAGAAATCAAATAATTCAATTAAAAATGGGCAGAAGACATGAATAGATATTTCTCCAAAGAAGACATCCAGAAGACCAACAGACACCTGAAAAGATGCTCATCATTCATAATCAGGGAAATGAAAATCAAACCTATAATGAGATATCATCTGATACCTGACAGAAGGGCTAGAATCAATAATACAAAAAGAAACAAGTGTTGTAAGGATTGGAGAAAAAGGATTACTCATGCACTTTTGGTGGGAATGTAAGATTGTGAAGCCACTTGTGGAATACAGTATGGAGGTTCCTCAAAAAGTTAAAAATTGAATATCTTATGATTTAGGAGTTGCATCACTGGGTATTTACCCAAGGAATACAAAACTACTAATTCATAAAAATTATGCCATAATAATTACACCTCTCTGTTTAGAGTAGCAATATTTACAGTAGCCAAGATACAGAAGCAGCCCAAGTATCTACTGACTGACGAATGGATAAAGAAGATGTCATGTATGTATTCAGTGGAATATTATTCAGCCATAAAAAACAATGAAATTTTTCCATTAGCAAAAACTTGGATGGAGCTAGAGAGTATATTGCTAAGTGAAGTAAGTCAGAGAAATGCCATGTTTCCCTCATATGTGGAATTTTAACAAAATAAAGGGGAAAAAAAGAGAAGTAAATCAAGAAACACATTCTCAATCATAGAGAGCAAACTGATTGTTACCAGAGGGAAGAAGGATCAAGGGAGTGGGTTAAATAGGTTATGGGGATTGAAGAGTGTCCTTGTCTTGATGAGCAGCAGGTGATGTTGAAATTGTTGAATCACCATATTGTATACCTGAAACTAATATAACAGTGTATGTTAACTAACAAATTAAAATTAAAAACTAAAAAGAGAAGAAACAGGTGACCTGAATATACCTATATCCATTAAAGAAATTAGATCAGTAATTAATAAATAACCTTCTCACAGAAAGCACCAGGCCCAGATAGGTTCACTGAGGAATTCTACTACATTTAGAAAGACATTTTAACAATTTTTTGTATCTCTTTTGTAAGGTAGAAAGAGGGAATATTTCCTAAATCATTCTGTAAAGCCACCATTGCCCTAATATCAAAACCAGACAAAGACTTTATGCGACAAGAAAACAAAAGACCAATATTTTTCATGATCATAGTTGTAAAAATCCTCATCAAAGTATTAGCAAATCAAATGTGACAATGTTTAAAAATAAGAATACACCATGAGTAAGTAATATTTATCACAAGAATGGAAGGTTGGTTCAAGATTTGAGAATCTTTTAATGTAAATCACATCAACTGGCTAATCTTGAATTTATTGAGACTTGTTTTGTGGCCTCACATGCGATCTATCCTGGAGAATTTTCTATGGGCACTTGAAAATAATGTATATTCTGCTTTTTTGGATGGAATATTCTGTGTATATTTGTTAGGTCTGTTTGGTCTAATGTGTCATTTAAAGCCATTATTTCCCTCTTGATTTTCTGTCCAAATGGTCTGTCCATTGGTGTGTGTGGGGTATTAAAATTTCCTATTATTGCATTACTGTTAATGCCTCCCTTTATGTCTATTAATAATTGATTTATTTATTTAGGTCCTTCTATTTTGGGTGCATATATATTTACAATTGTTGTATCTTACTGGATTTTTCTCTTTATCATTATATAGTGCCCTTTTATTTCATGCTATAGTCTTTCTTTTAAAATCGACTTTGTCTGATATAAGTATTGCTAACTTGGCTTTTCTTTTGGTCGGGGGTGGGGAGGGCTTGCATTTGCATGGTACTTGCTTTTCCAGCCCTTCACTTTTTTCTACATATGTCTTTAGGTCTGAAGTGAGTCTCTTGTATATAGCATATAGATAAGTATTTTTTTTTTTAATCCATTCGATTAACCTTTGTCTTTTTATTGGAGCATTTAGACCTTTTACATACATACACACATTTATTTATTTTAAAAAAAATATTTTTTTAGATTTGTTGTTGTTTATTAGGCAGAGAGCACACAAGTAGTGGAAGCAGCAAACAGAGGAAGAGAGAGAAGCAGGCTTCCTGTGGAGCAGGGAGCCCATTTCGGGGCTTGATCCCAGGATCCTGGGATCATGACCTGAGCTGAAGGCAGATGCTTTTTTTTTTTTTTTTTTTTTTTTGGAGAGGGAGAACCAGACTCCCCGCTGAGCTGGGAGCCGGACGTGGGGCTCCATCCCAGGACCTGGAGATCATGACCTGAGCCAAAGGCAGATGCCCAACCATCTGAGCCACCCAGGGGCCCCCTGAAGGCAGAAGCTTAACTGACTGAGCCACTCAGGTGTCCCAGACCTTTCACATTTAAAGTAATTTTTAGTATGTTCTCTTCTAGGATTTTGATAGATTCCTGCCTCACGTTGAGGTCTTTTATCCATTTCGAGTTTATCTTCGTGTATGGTGTAAGAGAATGGTCAAGTTTCATTCTTCTACATATAGCTCTCCAATTTTCCCAGCACCATTTATTGAAGAGACTGTCTTTTTTCCACTGGATATTTTTTCCTATTTTTTCGAAGATTATTTGATCGTAGAGTTGCGGGTCCATATCTGGGCTCTCTATTCTGTTCCACTGGTCTATGTGTCTGTTTTTGTGCCAGTACCATGCTGTCTTGGTGATCACAGCTTTGTAGTAAAGCTTGAAGTCAGGCAATGTGATGCCTCCAGCTTGGGTTTTTTTTTTTTTTTTTTTTTTTTTTTTTCCAGCATTTGCTTAGCAATTTGGGATCTTTTTTGGTTCTATACAAA
>CM053615.1:3742674-3768810 GCA_028646535.1 Procyon lotor | reverse complement strand
CTATGGAAAGAACCTAGATGTCCATCAACAGATAAATGGATAAAGAAGATGTGGTATATATACACAATGGAATACTATGCAGCCATCAAGAGAAACGAAATCTGGCCATTTGCAACAAGATGGATGGAACTGGAGGGTATTATGCTAAGCGAAATAAGTCAGTCAGAAAAAGACAATTATCACATGATCTCTCTGATATGAAGAATTTGAGGGGCAAGGTGGGGGTTTTTAGGGCGGGTGGGGGAGAGAAATGAAACAGGAAGGGATGGGGAGGTAGACAAACCATAAGAGACTCCTAAGACTCACAAAACAAACTCTGGGTGGCTGGGAGGCGGCGGGGTAGGGATAGGGTGGCTGGGTTGTGGACATTGGGGAGGGTATGTGCTATGGTGAGTGCTGTGAAATGTGTAAGCCTGATGATTCACAGACATGTACCCTGGGTCATATATTATATGGTAATAAAAAATAAAATATATAGAATGTACAATATGAAGAATAAAACCTAACAAACTGCCGACTTTCATAATAATAAATAATTATAATAATATGTCTATTAATTCATCAGGTGATGCAGCTGAACCACAAGATGTTAATAATAGGGGAAACATTTTGTGAGCAAGGGGGTAGATGAGAATTCTCTACTTTTTGCTGTATTTTTCTGTAATTGAAAATGCTTTATATTCTCTCTGGTACCACTTTTGCTAAAATTGGAATGAAAACTGTCTTAAAAATTAATGTCAATTAATTAAAAATATAAATAAATGTTTTCAGTCAAAACAAAAGAAAAACACTTTTTTAAAGAGAAAAAATAAATGTGCTCATGCATATAGCTATTAAGTGCTGGAATGTAGCTCTTACCCATGTCTACTGGATTCCAAAGACTTCTTTCTTTTTCCCGTGATATCCCTCGAATCCAACTCCCGTTGGAGTTAATTTTTTTTTTATTTAATTGGCCAGCATATAGTACATCATTATGGAGTTAATCTTGATAGTGAAGGCTAATAAAGATTAATGTCTTTGAAACAGTCATTGTAGGTACAAGAGCAGCAAGCATGAGTGAATGTATAGGTTGATTATTTCAGTCTTCTTTCTAGACTCTTCTCCTTTGCTTACCTCAACTCTCTAGGCTAGAAGTGAATCTAGAAATTGTTTCCCAAGTCTCTTGCTGGTAGCAGGGTCCATGTGTCACAATTCTGGCCAGGACAACATAAGTACACATGTGGAAGTTTCAGGCAAAGCTTTTTCTTTTCTGATCCAGACACTAAGCCTTCTTCTGTTTCTTTCTTTTCCTGCTTAAAGTACATACTGGGATCCAGAGGTGCAGCAGCCGTCTTGGGACCATGAGGTGGGAACCATAAGAAGGAAGACCTGTATACTAAGCATAGCTGACTGGAAATGTGTGAGGAGCGTGCTGGTATCATTCAGGGCTGGATATTTAGTCCATAGGCTTCTTTGAAGCCACCATTGTAGGGTTTTGTTATTTACAGAGAACACGATCCTAATTGATACACATATGCAAAGAGTTAATTTTTTTATATGAGAAATAAATTAAGCATAAAACCATTAGTTTCTCATGAGAATTTTAGGAGGACTTTGGAAACACAAGAATTACATACCTTAAAGATGTTAACTAATTATTTGAGTGGTTATAGTAGATGCTTAGCCATAGATTGTCTTTGTACCACTTAAAATGTGGTCATATCATCAGAGGTAGTGAATATAGATTCTGGGACAAGGAACTCTGCCTCCAGGGTTTTTTTGAAGGTGCATATGAGGGATATGGGTCAGGGCAGGGTCTGGGGAGATGCCTTATGTATCTGGGAATGCCTCTTCATTCTGCTGGGGCTATAAATTTCTTGTACTCCTCTTGTTCTCCTTTGCTAGACTTTGCATTTCAGATAGCATTCTTCCTGGCTTTGTCCAAGGTGGCTTATGGCCTGTGAGGTTCTGCAGCCATGTACGAAGTTTTACAATGTAGCCTTGGTTAGGACTTGATAAACCTTAGAGACCTCATTATTACTAACCATTATGGAGATTTGAAATTGGAGAGAATTTTTAAAATTCTGTTTATAGATATTTGATAGAGATTAACTTGGTATTTAAGTTTTCTGTGAGTGCTGCCTAGAAATGTATGTGTATGTAAGTCAGAGGAACTTGCTAAATACTTGTTAATTTACTTTTCTCACAAGTTTTCATATCATTTCACAGTTATTTTGTTATACAAATGGTTTGTAAATTCTCAAAAAGTAAGCATAAAGTTTGTTCCCTTGCTAAATCAGTTCTTCTGTAATATATGACACTCAGTTGTTTGTTCTTGTCTATATATCTATTCATTTTTCTCCTTAAAATAACATAATTTGCTGTTAGTATCTTAGATGGTAGAATTAGGAGAAGATCCCTAGTTTGAAAAATACTTGAGTTTATATGGCCCCAACACAATTAAATGGATTTAGTGTCCAGTCTGATTATTTGTAATTAACAGTCCAATAAGACACAAAAATCTTTTAAAATCTATTAGAAAAGCCCAAATTTTGTGACTTTTGACATATCCAATATGAATTAGTATAAATAAAAACATTCTGGTCCATTTTGTATACCTGGTGTTGGGCATTGTGTAAGTTATTTTTTATTTTTATCTCTTGCTATTAATGTGTTTAATATTAAGTAGTGAAATAACATTTGGCATTAGGTCTGGAAGAAAAAGTGTGGGTAGCAGATTATAATTTATCAAATAAAAATTTTAAAAATAGGTTTATCCTTTCTCACTAGTGCCAAGCAAAATGTTTTAAAAAAAATTATTAAAATTTTTTTGAGTTTTTGTGCACAGTCAAAATGATAAAGATTGTGTCACTTTAAATTAACAGCATTAAAATAGCAATTATACCATTAATAAAAAAGGCAAAACTATTTTTTGAAATAAAAAGTATTATTAGCAGAAACTATAACAAGGCAAGGAATATTTTGTTACACACCAAATGAAAAGCCCAAACATTAAGTGATGATTTCTCATAGTTTAATAATTAGTGGGGTGACAGCCATCAGTGAGCATGTCGTCAAGAATCATGTGAATAGTAGATGAAATACACAGTACTTTCATCTCAACATATTGCAGCAAGCTCTTTTCTGGTACAACCTATATTACAACACTTATCACTAAAGTTTATATAGCCCTGTCTCTTTTTTCGGACATGTTTATCTAAGCCTGAGTTTTCTGATTCTGAAAGGCTTTTGTCTTCAGCTTCATTTTGTCCGCTAACAACAGCTTTCTTCAATTCTTCCAAGTTAAAATTTGAATTTTCCAGTACAAGTTGTATCTTTCTTAATGATGGCTGCCTGTCAGACAGTGCTGCCTTCAGCTCCAGTGGCAAGTTAGGAATGTATTCCAACATTGTATTTAAGGTTTCTGTATCGATGCTGGAGGATGGCATGACTTCTAAAAGGGGAAGGGGGAGAGAGAAAAATACTCGAGTCAAGGAACATCAGGAAAACAATAAAATTTTGCAGACATAAAGGAAAGCATTGTCTTAATAGAGTTAAACATCAAAACAGAATCAACAAGTATCCTGATTAAACAACTTAGAGTATTTTAATTGGTGGCTTAAATTACTATACAGCATCACCAAAGATTCTGCTTTATTCCACACACCTTCTGTCATCTTTCTTCATGTCCCATTAATGTTTTCATTATAGCAGTTTTGACTCTCTCTGATTTCTGAAGTCACCCGGGTCATTGAAAACACTCAGTTTGACCATAGATGAATTTTTCTTCCTGGGTAATTTTCTTCTGTTACTAATTTCTGAGTTCTTATAGTAATCCTATCTAATATTCCATGGTGGCAAATCACTGCTGCAGGATAAAGTTAAAAAGGCAGAATTTTCAACTGCTCTGATCTGAATGTCAGGAGATAACCAGTCTTTGACATCCCTCACATATCTATTTAATAATTCCCTTTTCCCAGAGTATTTACTTCAAATAAAACAATACACAAACTTTACGTTTACTTCTAATGGTCTTTCTCATTCAAGTTCTAAACTGACAAAATAAAATAAAGTTAAAAAAAAGAATTTATCCCATTTTTGGTTGTCAGAAGTTTTTGCATTTTTTTCAGTAAGATATCCTAAGTTTAATTCAACCTTTTCATAAAATTCCCCCTGCTCTAATTTAAATCTCCTATAGTTGGGGCTTTATTGAATGCAGAGAAAAGCTACTAGTAACTTTCCATGTACTTAAAGCCAGTTAGTTAATTAGGCAAAACAATTGTAGTTTCTGTTTCTGTTTTGTTTATTCATAGGCTGTGTTTTTTGGCATTCTTTTTCATCTGTAGATGGACATATAAGGTGTTTTCACATCTTGGCTATTGTGAATAGTGCTACAATGAATGTCGGATTGGCAATATATCTCTTCAAGATAGTGATTTCATTTATTTTAGATGAATATGCAGAAGTGGGATTGCTGGATCATATGGTAATTCTATTTTTTTTTTTTTTTTTTTTTTTTTTAGAAATCTCCATAGTTTTTCCCACAGTGCTGCACTGTTTTGCTTTGCTTTCCCACCAACAGTGTACAAAGGTTCTAGTTTTTCCACATCCTGAACAATACTTGTTTTTTTTAGGGGGGAGGAGCAGAAGAGGGAGAGAGAGAATCTCAAGCCAACTCCAAGCCCAGCACAGACGCTGATCTCACAACCCTGAGATCATGACCTGAGCCAAAAATCAAGAGTGGGCTACTTAACTGACTTGAGCCACTCAGGCACTCGTCTTTTTTTTTTTTTTTTGTGATAATAGCTATCCTGACAGCTGTGAAATGATACCATTGTGGTTTTGATTTCCATTTCCCTGATGATTAAGGATATAGAGCTTCTTTTATTATACCTGTTGGCCATTGCATGTCTTCTATGAAAAAATATCTCTTCAAATATTCAGCCCATTTTTAAATTGGGTTATTACCTTTTTTGTTCTTGAGTTGTAGGAGTTCCTCATATACGTTGGAAATTAAACCCTTAGCGGATACATGGTATGCGAATGTTTTCTTCTATTTCATAGCCTGCCTTTTCACCCTGATTATTTCCTTTGCTCTGCAGTTTTTTTTTTTTTAAAACAAGCTTTTTAGTTTGATGTAGTTTCACTTTTCTACTTTTGCTTTTGTTGCTTTTTGTTGCATGCACTCTTTTACTAAAAGTATTTTTTAAAACTTATTTTGAAACATTTTGCAATCAACAACAACTTTACTTTTTCTGCTATGAAGAGATGCTGAGTGAAGTAAGTCAAGCAGAGAGAGTCATTTATCATATGTTTTCACTTACATGTGGAGCATAAGGAAAAATATGGAGGACATTGGGAGAAGAAAGGGAAGGGTGAACAGGGAGAAACTGGAGGGGGAGACAAAACATGAGAGCCTGTGGACTCTGAGAAACAAACTGAGGATTTTACAGGGGAGGGGGGTTGGGGGGTTGGGTGAGCCTGGTGGTGGGCACGCAGTGCATGTAGCACTGGGTGTGGTGCATGAACAATGAATCTTGGAACATTGAAAAAATTAAATTAAAAAAAACTTTACCTTTTCAAGCCTAAATAAAAGATAATATTCTAATTGACTTGAAATCACATAAACATCTCTTAACCACTGTATTTTGGACTAAAATTTCACTACCAGAGACCTCGTTTAGTTAAAAATATGTCTTAAAAAGTATATATATGTCTTATTTTTTAAAAGGGGCGCAATAAGCGTTATTTCTGCACACATTGTAGGGGAAAATGGCTAGTTAACAATTTAAAAATATGAAAACAAAAACAATAGAGGTTTTGAATCACAAATTATTGACATACACTTCCAAAAGATTCTAAACTAGTAATTTAAACATTTTTCTTGATCTTCACTTGCAGGCAATATTGTATTAGGTTATTTCCAATTAAATTATGTAATGGGTAGCAATTAAGAGAGTTCTTTGAAAATACTTTGAAATTGCAATAGTCCTACAGAAATAGAAATCTGGCTAAATAGCTATATATAAATATGCTCAGAAAATGATTTTTAAGCAACAATTTGGAAACAACCTAAATGTCCACTAAGAATGGTTAAAACCTGTATGTCCACTAAGAATGGTTAGATATGTAAGGTAGATTTATGATATAGAATACTATAAAGAAGTTTTAAATTATGTTTTTGGAGACTAACAATGTGAGAAACTGCTCACAATATAATGTTAAGTGAAAGTCAGGAGATATACGTACATATCTCTGAATTTTTTTTTATTAACTTATAATGTATTATTTGCCCCAGGGTACATGTCTGTGAATCATCAGGCTTACACATTTCACAGCACTTACCATAGCACATACCCTCCCCAATGTCCATAACTTTTTTTTAAGATTTTATTTTTAAATAATCTCTGCAACCGAGTGGGGCTCAAACATAAAACCCTGAGATCAGAAGTCATATGCTCTACCCATTGAGCCATCCAGGTGCCCCTGCATATCTCATTAACATTGCTTTCCATTTCCTCATTTAATATAGATATTTTTAATTTTCTCATTAAATTCACATATTTTTTCAAAGTCTTCAATATCTGTATTTTTCATTTTTATTATTATATTTATGTATCTCTTTCTGTCTTTAATATGAGTGTATTTTATTTATTCAGAAAAAGTGAATTAAAAAAGACAACACAATGCAATCTGGTTGTCCCAACTTTGAATCAGTAAATCCCTGAACTTTGTAGTACTCTTCTAATACTATTATGTAAGAATTCTGTAAGAACTTGCATTAAATAAACCAGTCTCTGACCAACAGTATAGAAAAGTAAAGTGAATAGCTTTATAATCATGTTTTAAATCTCATAGAAGAGAAGCAAATTGTGGTTAGTGTGCACAATAACTTTATATGGTGGTCACTTGTATACAGGATAGACAGGCTATAAAATATAGTTGTGATATATCATAAATTGAATATATGTTGTGAAACATAAAATACTAAGTTATTGATAATTGAGCTTGCCTTTTCTGAATTTAATATAACCCATTACACTGCTTAGAATAATTTGTGAAAGTTTGCATTGCCACTTAAACTTAATTTCCAGTTTATCTTTATAAATAGTTTATTACTAACGAAGTTATTTTTGTTTTGTTTTTTAAACCATTCCAGATTTGAGCTGTGTTCAATTCTGGGGTCTTACTTTTAAAGAAAATCTACTGCAGCTTCCATATGCTTGAAGAAGCATCAGTCAGGTTTTACAGCTGAAAACTTTCCTTGGGCAAACTTTGCTTGATTCTAGGTGCTCTTCAGTTCCTCCTGTAGATGAGGCCTTTTCTTTCTTCAATCCCTTATCTCACAAATGAATGATAAAGGACAAAGAGGGTGGGAGGCTAGACTCTCCCCTTTGGTGAAGCTCACAAATAAAATTAAAAGAGGAAATTTTCGATGGTGTGGGCCACAGCACAGCCTTTTTGCAAAGGAGTCATTAATAAGCCCCTTCATGTTTACCACTGCTGGACCCTCTCAGTGGTCTCTGAGTTCTGCCCCATGCCCTTTGGCATTCAAACCAACGCACACTTGACTGCCTCCAGTCCTCTCAAGTTGAGATGCCCTGTCCAGTTGCTCCAGCCCCCAGCACCTTTCCCAGGCCGGTGGACTTGACTCTGGGGTCCAACCTGAATGGGTCTCACCTCCAACGGGTCTTTGGGCAACTAACATCCTCTGTGGCTCCCCCTCTCCCCATCTGGATCATCCAGTTGCCAGGAGGCAATCCTCTCAGGAGGGGCCTTTGTTGTTCCCACTGCTTTCTCTCCCCCTAGTGAGATCCCCAGTGAGAACTTACTAGAAAAGCAAATTACAAGGGAAAACTCCAAACTTTGAGGCATCAGCACCCTCGGAGTCAGGACTAACCGCGGGAAGCCCAAGCGCTCTGGAGCCAGAGAGTGCAGATGCCATTCTAAAAGGTCGTCGCCCGCCTTCAACCAAAAATAGGAAGCACGGAGCGGTAGGGGGCAGCGGCGCTCACCTGCAAGTGGTTCAGATGCCTGCCGAGGTTCCCGCACTTTCTGGAGAGCCTTTCCCCCCCAGGAGACCGAGCCGCAGATCCAGATACGTTGGCGGACTAACTCGCGGCCGCAAGCCTTAATTATCTCGTTGTCATTCTGGCCTGGGATCTCTCTGGGAAGGTGGCTCAGTAGCAGCCAGATTCTTGCCAGGTGGGACAGGTACTGGTGCGACATCTTGGACCAGATGGCTTCTGCTCTGGGTGTTTTTTTTCTCTAGGACTGCAGCTGCTGTCGCCCACCGGTCTCTGCCTGTGTTCCAATCCTGGACTTCCAATCCTGCTGTCCTGATCAGGTTTCACCAAGCTTTTATAGCCCTTGGGCGACCACTTAGACCTGAGTCAGTTGTCCGAGCTCCACCCTTTTCTCCACCCACCTCCTTGGAATTTCCCCCCCACTCCTGCCCCTGCTTATCTCCCCACCTTTCACCCTTTACAACTTTCCTCCCTTTGCCCATCTTTCTGTTCTTGGACCCTTTACAGTTGTATATATATATTTTTTCTTTTCTTAGCCTTAAACTATTTTGTATACTTAGGTAAAGTTAGTCAATATTTGAAGTTTTCATTTATTATAAAGTTAGGCATGGCCCTTATGCTAAATTATATCAAGAAAAATAAAATTGAAATCTCAAATTCAGTTTTCTATCAAGAACATTTTTTGCATAACCTAATCTAAAGAAGTTATTTAGTATAGTGTCTGGTATGTCAACCCATAAAGATATAATGAATGAATAGAATAATTAACAAAAGAGAGAGAACTGATGACTTTCATCTAAATCCTGGTAAAAATATTAAAATTCTCAATGCATCACTTTAAGTTTGTACAATATTTTAAGTCACAGTGCGCTTTCTCTACTGATTTTCCTTTGACTCTTCTGGGAGATAGTTTAATTGTAACCAGTTTTTTTAATATCTTAATTTTAGGTTGTATTGTTTCTGCATCTCCAGAGACTGGAGAGAACACACACACACACTGGAGAGAACACACACACACACACACACACACACACGCGCGCACGCGCGCGCACACACACACACAGGGGAACAACTCCCCACCCCCCCCCAAAAGGATCTCGCAATTCTAGAAAGGATGTTTTGGTAATACAGGCCACAGCACAGATATCATGTTTATTTATTTATTTTTTTTACTGTATTCTATGTTTACTCTATTTAGTAAGGTAATTTTTAACAGCTCCTGATTTAACAGTTTGAGATGATATGCTCATTTAACAATCTTTCTGAATGGACATTAACTTGTAAGTGTAAATAGGTCCATTTTTTTCAATATTTGCTTGTGTTCATAATGTATGCAGATTACCTCAGTTCTACCAGATAAACCAGAGACTTGGAAGAAGTTAGGGTAGCTTTGATTAAAGTAATAACTCAACAGTCACAAATACAACTATGGGCTAGAATAATTCTAATTTCTTGATTGCTGCTAATTTCAACAGGACCCAAATGCTAAGCAGTGCATAATTAAAACAACAAAAACAACAACAACCAAAAAACCCGAAACCAGCCCTGACCAAAGCTATGAGAGGGTCAGAGGTAGTGCTTTTACACAGGTTTTTGCTATGATAAGCAGTTTGGGAGTGGCTTCTCAAAACTGAAGTTTGAAGGTTTTTTTGTGGGTTTACAAAGTCATTGCAAAAAATAATCCTGCAAGGCTGCCCTCCAAAGTAATTGCTTGTGTAAAATGTAAGTTTCTGGGGGCAGTATGTGGTGTGCACTAAAACTTCTGTAGGAGACTGATAATTAGCCTCCTGGGACTATCTCAAATGACCTCAAGAAGAAATCAAATACAGGAAGAACCAGGAAACCAGTTAAGCAGGGACATGCAAACAAAAATTTTAAACAATCAGATATGATAGGAACAGGTATTAAGATGACCTAAGGGTCTTTCACATGTCTGTGTGGAAATCAGAAAACCTTAATTGTTACAGCCATAGCAAATTATACCTTATGACTTGTCTTTGTGCTTGTGACTTAAAGAACTGCTTCCAAGCACACACACCCCTTTCTTTTGCATACACAATCCCCTGTATCTAATAAGCTTCAGGGCAATTCTGCAGAACTATCGGAAAGACTGTAACCTTGGTTATAGTCCTCAGTAGAACAACAGACAAAAGCATTTAGTAGCCTACTTTAAGGTTGGTTTTCTTTCAGTTGACAGTAGATTTTTACTTTACCTATGTAGTCTTATGGAGTCCTCGTAGCTGTCCCATTAAGTGGCCATTTTCCCATATAGAGAGAAAAAGCAAGTTGTGAGTACTCACGTAACTTCTTTAGCTGTTTAGCACATGTACCAGATGTGGGCTTACCCTACTGTTAAGAGTAACAGACAAATGCAGGGTTCACAGGCTTTGTAGACACAACTAAAAGACATTTCATGTTGTTAAAACAAATAGCAACAGAACCCAAAGAAACCTTTTAAAAGAGAAAAACCAAATGTATGCCATACAAATGTCTGGTAAATGCTGGAGACATGATTCCCACCCATGTCTACTGGATTCCAGAGCCCCCTTTCTTTGCTTCTACTGTATCCAGCCCCAGTTGAATTAATCTGCATGGTGAAGGTTAATAGATAAACATTAATGCCTTTAAAACAGTCATTTTAGGTACAAAGGGGTAAGTGAGTCTATAGATTCATTCTCTAGGCCCTATGTTGTAGAAATGATTTCCCAAGTCTCTTGCTGGTAGCAGGGTCGGTCCATGTGTCACAGTTCTGGCCAGGAAACCTAAACACACATGTAGAAGTTTCTGGCGAAGCCTTTGCTTTTTTGGGCCACACACTAAACCTTCTTCTGTTCCTTTCTTTTCCTGCCTAAATTACACACTGAGATCCAGAGGTGCAGTGGCCGTCTTGGGACCATGAGGTGAAAAACATAAGGAGGAAGACCTGTATACCACGCCTAGCTGACTAGAGAGATATGAGTGCTTATAGGTATCATTCAGATGCTAAGCAGTATTGGTGGCTTTCTCTCTAGGCTTGTTTAAAGCCCCTGTTAAAGGGTTTTTGTTGTTGTTGTTGTTGTTGTTGTTGTTGTTGTTGTTGTTGTTATTTACAGAGAACACAGTCCTTATTGATAAATATATGTATAAGTGGAGTAGTTTTTTATATAAGAAATAAGCTTACATTCATTAATTTCTCATGAGGGTTTTAGTCATAATTCAGTAGCACTTGAGTTAGATATTTTAAAGATTAATCACTTGATTGCTTTTACAAGATGGTTTACCACAGATTATCATTGTACCTCTTAAAAACCAGTTATGTAAGAAGCAGTGAATGTACATTCTAGGACCAGGAGACCTACTTCCAGGGATTTTGTGGAAGATGTGGTGAGGGAAGACATGGCAAGGGCAGTGTGTCTGGTGCTGTATCTTTGTCCTATCCAGGCAGTAAATTTTCCTGTGAACTGCCCTGTTCTTCTGGGTCGGGTCTCCATTTCACAGAACTTTGTCCCAAGTGGCAGACAGCCTCTGAGGTTCTCCAGCCCCTTATTGAATTCCCTTGCTCCTGGTCTCCTACCCACCACCCTCCTGCCTCTACTCCATCCAGTAGGGGTCAGCCTGTGGTTCTAAGAGAAACTCACTTTTTTAGAGACTTGAGACTCTGCTCTTTTGCATTTCACCAATAATGTCTTTCTAGCAGCTTTACATCTTGTAGCAAATTCTCACTGTTTTCTCTGATGTGTTAATAGCAAACAGTCCCACTCAGTTCCCATGATAATCAGTGCTGCTTCAGGTCTATTTTTGTTTGTATATTTCTTCCATCATTTCATTGGGATCTGGAGGAAGAGAGGTAAACCCTTGTATTTTTTTTTAAACAGTGATCAGAAATGAGTGCTGACTGTATAACTCATCAACATCCTTGGGACCACTCTAGATGTTTGTGCTTTCACTTCAAGTTATCATGTTGTTTTATCAAGGAGACTGAAACAAAAAATGAAGGAAAATTAGGATCTTAAGAAAGTTCTCTTATTAGCAAACCTTTGGGAAATCTTTTGGCTAAGAGATTAGAGAAGATAAGTAGCCTCAATATTTTCTTATTTCTCCTCAAATAACAATAGATATGTTAAGGGAATGTTCAGAAAGAATTATGCCACTGGATGGAAACTTCTTGTGAGCAGGGATCTTAGTTTTGTTCACTGATGGTACATGCTTGTCATGTAGTAGGCACTCAATAATAGGTCCCCAAATATGCTGTTGCTCACCATGAATGTTGATATATTGGGTCAAAAATTAAGACTCAACATTATATGCTGCATTGACATCTGGTGTAACAGGGAGGGACCTAAGTGGCGTAACCACAAGTTCCCCACTCTCCTTGCTCGCACAGGGGAGTCCAGCTCTCCTAGCTAAACAACTCTACTCAAGAGGACCAGGCACAGTTCTTGCTCATCTCTCAGTAGTGGGTTTCATTTTCCTGCCATGTCATGGAATTATTCAAAGAAGCCAATCACATTCTCTCAGAGTAACCACATTCTCTCACAGTATCCTCACCCTCTTGCTACTGCAAGACCTTCCTTATAGAGCCCCTGGTTGTTCACTGTGTTCTGAGTGCAGCTCTCATTTAGCCATGCAGTGTCCTACCCTGATCTATGAGTGTATGTGATTACTGCTATCAGTCTCATGTGTCCAATGTTGGGTGCAGATGTTGTATGTGGCCATCCCTATAACCTTAGGCAGAATTTCCTCCCTCACTAATGGAGTGAATAGAAGGCAGTTAAAATATTTGGGTCGTGAACCAGGTGGCCCATTCATGACCAAGGATACCTGGTCAGCTTTAATTAACTCCTCTTGGCTAACTAACTGGTTCCATAACATGGCAAAGGCCCTCTGAGACAGAACAACCAATTGTTGCAGGCTTGTGTTTTGGGTACACTTTTTGTCTTTGTAAATCTTGCCATCTCTCCCACCCTAAAATGTTCTCATCCCCAAGACAAGAATTGTTGTTAATTGACTAACCACAGCTTGACATGTTGTTGGGTTTGGCCTGTGTTTGGCATGTGGTCTCTGAGTCTCCTACTTGTAAAGGCAGACACAACTAACTTTAACTGTTTGGCTCTTGAATCTCACTTACCAAGGGTCTAGCTAGAACAAAGTGGTCACTGCATCTGGCCTGGTGTGCATCCCTGGCAGCTTGGGGTTAGCCATGTGGATATTGTTTGTGATTGTGCACCCCTGAAATAGACTCAGAGTTGACCCTCTGTGAGTTTTGTGGAAAAGAAGGAGACCACTATCCTGGGGAGAATTAAGAATAACACCTCAGTTGCAGGCCTATGGCCAGGTTCTAATGAGAAAAGAAAAGGGGAAGGAGCATTCAGTATAAGCTCCTGTCAATGTATCTGGATTTTGCTTAGGGTTGCTGATTACCAGCATACCAAAGGGCTAATTTGGCAATCATGGAGCTTGATGACTCCCATGTAGGCCATAGACAAAATGACCTTACTGTATGTGGACCCTGAGCCTGAGGAGATTGACTGGTATTCCCTGGAGGAAAAGTGGTTGCCTACAAGGCTGGCTACTAGGCTTTTGAACTTTTCCCATAACCACCTGTACTATGGGAAAAGTTCTAAACTAAAAGTTCTAAACTAAAAGCCATGACTTTCTACAGTTAGAAATATGAAATATTTTGAGAGAAGTTGTATAGAGAGAGTGAGAGAGAGAAAAGAAAGCCAAGAACTGGGGTGCTATGATTCATGTACCTAACAGCAGACAGTGCAGCAGGACCTGTATCTCTTCTGCCGCTGCTGCCTATGTTTCTATCACAACAAAGATCCCGATCCTCAGGGTTACAAGGAAAAACACCTATGGCATCCTTGTGGCACAGCAAAGGAGTTAATTCAAACTTCCTTAAACCCTGTAAGCAACCATTGCCATGGGGGTGGCCCCTAAGCCTCATGATACTGATTTGAAACTCTGAAGGAAGAGATTTTAAAATGAGCGTAGGGTAGAGAGGACCCCCCCACACACACCCTCAAATTATATTTAGTAGCCAACCAAAAAATGGAGAGAGAGAGAGAAAGAGAACGAAGGAACGAACAAATAAACAAACCTGGCTATGGGGAAGAAAAAAAAAGAAAAAGAAAAAAACCACCTGAAACAAAGACCCATAGTTAGACCCAACTGGAAACTCCAAAATTTACCAAAATAATATAAATGGCAAGAGATAAAGACATAATTATTGGCTCTTGAATCTCTACAGCATAGATTCTGAATTAATTTTAACATCTGCTGAAATGTACCAATTGCTATCAATTGGACATAATACTAGACTCAAATTACAGGTACACTGGGGTTTGGGGGTCCCACTACATATTAACATGGTACCTGCTAGGGGTGTCTGGGTGGCTCAGTCATTCAGTGTATATCTTCAGTTCAGGTCATGATCCCAGGGTCTTGGGATCAAGCCCTGCATCATGCTCACTGCTCCACGGGAAGCCTGCTTTTCCCTCTCCCACTCCCCCGGCTTGTGTTCCCTCTCTGGCTATGTCTCTCTGTATCAAATAAATAAAATCTTTAAAAAACAAAAACAAAAACATTGTACCAGCTATAATCCTCTGAAGTTACTTCATTTGAAATCCGAGAACAAATAGGTAATGTCTCACTTTAACCACTAGGACTGTTGTTTTGCCTAAATTACGTATTGCACCCATTGCTCTAAAATAGATTTTAGTGAACACAGATATTCTGACCCAATAAGTGATCAATTAAAATAAAGAAAAAGTCTTTGGTACTTACCAATTGGCTTAACAAAATGTAACCCCATTAACCCGTCTGCACATTTTTACAAACTCTTGGGCTATTGTTTAAGACTTGCCCCAGGATACTATTTATCTCCATTACCCATAATCTAGATTGTTTTCTTCATTAAGATGAATGATCCTTCAGATTAGCCAAAGGCCCATGGCTCCCACTCCCAACCTGGGCCTTTACTCCAGTCTAAAGTTTCCCTAACATTGCAGCATATGAGAATTGCCTGAGGAGCTTTAAGAAATCCTAATGTTAAAAGAATTAAATCAGTGTATCTTGGTGTGGGAACAGGGCATCAGTATTTTTGAAGATCTTTGGTTGTCTACAATGTGCTAAACAGTTGACAAACTACCATGTAGCCATTGCCTAAAGAGTCTGGTGAAAGATTTTAGGAATAATGCCATTTAATTTGTTACTTACACAACCTTGAAAAAATCGATAAAGTTAGAATTCCTGAATGTAAATGGGTTATGTATAAATGGGTTATGCAATACTTTAAGTGCATTGTAAAGAGCTAAGGTCAGTATCATAAGGATATGCTAATACTGTGGAAAACAGATGTGTATGTACGGAAAGGGGAATGTATTCTGGAACTTGTCTAAGGTTCTAGCCAATATTTTATAGAAACACATTAATTACTTCAATCTTATATCCGTGGAACACATGTGAAAAATTAATACAAAGATGTTCAGTCATGACTGTTGAACTCAAATAATCATACTTTATTCCTTCCTACTTGATTTTCAACATTAACCTTTTATTCTGCAAGGACATCAAATGTCACTTATAATTTGCATATATTTGAAGAGATTAACAAGTTCTGTTTTATATTTACTTGTATCTGGCTCCATAAACCAATCTTTTTTTTTTTTTTTAAAGATTCTATTTATTTATTTGACAGAGTGAGAGATCACAAATACGCAGAGAGGCAGGCAGAGAGAGAGGGGGAAGCAGACTCCCCACTGAGCAGAGAGCACCATGTGAGGCTTGATCCCAGGACCCCAAGATCATGACCCCAGCCAAAGGCAGAGGCTTTAACCCATTGAGCCACCCAGGCGCCCTCAATAAACCAATCTTGAAACAACTCGGAATAATCCTTATTGACTCTTTTCACACAGTTCTCAAGCATGTGTTAGCATGCCAGAGAGGACATATTAAAGCTTTAGAAGTACATACCATTCTATTGATATTTAAGAAGTATTGTTTTCCTAGAAGCAAGTTTGAACAGAATTTTTTTAATTCTTTTTTTTTTTTTTAAGATTTTATTTATTTGAGAGAGAGTGGGGGGCGAAGGGCAGAGGGAGAGGAATGGAAGGATCCCAAGCAGACTACATGCTGAGCAAGGAGTCCAATACAGGACTTGATCCCAGGACCCTGGGATCATGGCCTGAGCTGAAGGCAGATGCTTAAACAACTGAGACACCCAGGCGCCCAAGTTTGAACAGAATTGTAAATTGCCTTCCTTATAAAGTGAGGATTGTTTAATTCTACTTTTTTGGCTAACATTAACTGATACATGTGAGTGGCTATATATATATATATATATTTTTTTTTTTTGAAAAGTAAGGGTGATACCCAAAAGCATTTGACAAAAGGAATCATCCTGAACTAAGCTGATTGTAGTGGAGAAGAAAACAGATTAAAAATGTAGGGCAAGTTGTATGCTCCATAAGATTATGAACTCTCTTTGTCTGTGAATCAGTGGTTTCTAACAAGTGACTTACTGATTTTTGATGAGGGTGCTTTTCCTGCTGTTAGGTGTTTGTAGAGTATTTGCTCATTTCATTACAATGAATGAAGAGACCTTCTTCTTACTTGCCTCCAGAGTGATTATCGAACCCAATAACCAGCTGTTTTGAATGCCTAGGACCACTTCCCTAAAAGGCACAATTTTCTCTGAAAACCCTATTTTCCTACTTTTAGGTTTTCTTGTCCACAGGTCCAGATAATTTTGGATTTTCCAGAACAGCCCTGATACCAGTTTTATTCTTTTCAGTAGATATCAATTGTTTAAAGCATCACTAAATGTTATTCGAATTTTCATACCTTCTTTTCTGAAGTATCATGTAAATGCATTAAGGAAATATGGCCCCTGATCATATCACTTTCCCCAGTTTTATTTCTCAAATGTGTTCATTTTGTCCATAGAAAATTAATAGTCATTTTCTGACAAATAGAGTATATAATCAACAGATAAACAGAGAAGGGTTTGCAGTTAGCTGTTTCTCCTTTGTAAAATAGAACTCATGAACTTTTTTTTTTTTTTAAAGATTTTATTTATTTACTTGACAGAGAGAGACACAGCGAGAGAGGGAACACAAGCAGAGGGAGTGAGAGAGGGAGAAGCGGGCTTCCCATAGAGCAGGGAGCCTGATGTAGGGCTCGATCCCAGGACCCTAGGATCATGACCTGAGCCGAAGGCAGATGCTTAACACCTGAGCCACCCAGGCGCCCCCTCATGAACTTTTATAGTAGAGTGAAAACAGCAATAAACACGGGATACAGGTGGGCAAATGTCAGTAAACACAGAACAATAATACTAAGAATACTGAATGCTTGTTATCTGCTAAATACTTTGTCTGCATTGTCTCATTTTATCCCCCTCAGCAACCCTCTGAGCTGGCTAATAGTAGTACCACCAAACTACCAGAGAGGTGATAGAGGAGTAGAGATTCAGCCACATGCTTATGTTTGGTGAGCTGTTGGAATGAAGGTTTATACTGAGACTCTGTCTGCAGAGCTTGGGCTCTTAACCCTTGGATACTGACCACAGTTTCCTGAGAAATTTTATAAGCATGATTTTATTTTTCCCAGCTGACAATCATGTTACACGTAAGAGTGAAAATGTAATATAAGCTAAGTACCTTTTAAATTGGCATTTTATGCCGCTAGCCTCACTAGCAATCTTTCAAAAATCATCTGTTAATTTTGTATACCTGGAAACCTAAAAAGTAATGGTTATTCATCACTCCTGAGGAAAAAAATATACATTCTGAGCAAAGTTAGAAGAGAGTCTAAATTATTGGACTGTAAATTCAAAGCGGTGGTTCTCAACGAGGGGTGATTTGGAGACATCTTTGATTGTCCGACCAAGATGGAGGAGAGGTTGCTATAGGCATCTAATGGATAGAGCTCAGGAATGCTGGTAAATATCCTATAATGACAGTGCATGAAAGAGCCCCCTACTACAAAGAATTATCTGGCCCCAAGTGTGCTGAGATTAAGAAACCCTGGATAAAGGCAACAGAATAGTTTCATTTACACTAGTAAAATGATATACTTGTAAACACTATTACAGTTATCCAAGTAATTACAAATGCTGAAACGTGATGCATTTAATAAATTTATGAAGCTAACGGTCTGGCATATTGAGTCTAATAGTATATTTTGGTGAGTTCTGAAATATATTGCTTTTATGCTGGTGTCTAGACTCAAGTTCTTGATTAATTGGCAGAGTACTAGATATTTAAATATTTCTGGAGCCAGCATACTTCTTGAGAGTGTCTGCATCTCAGAAAGAAACTCATTGATAGGGATGCATGGGTGGCTCAGTCATTTGAGCTTCTGGTTCTTGGATTCCAGTTGGGTCATGATCTCAGGTTGTGGGATTGAGCCCCACATCAGGCTCTGGACTCAGTGGGGAGTCTGCTTGGATTCTTTCTCTTCTTCTCCCACTTCCTATCCCCCCATGTGCTCTCTCTCTCTCTCTCTCAAATAGATAAATAAATTTAAAAAACAACAACAAAGAAACTGGTTGATGGCTCAGGACTCAGTCTTATTCTGTTGAGGAGGGGGTTCCTTGGTTACTAGGGTTTTGTTCCTTGATTGCTTTGTCCTTAAAACCCCGATCTCTGCTCACTGGCATTGCAGTGAACATCCCAGTGAGACTGGGATATTTTTCTCCCAACAACATGAATACTCTTTAGCAAAAACCTCTATATCCGAATTCTAAATAAAAGAATCTGGCCTAGGGGCGCCTGGGTGGCTCAGTCGTTAAGCGTCTGCCTTCGGGCCAGGTCAGATCCCAGGGATCTGGGATCGAGCCCCACATCGGGCTCTCTGCTCTGCAGGAAGCCCGCTTCTCCCGCTGCCATTCCCTATGCTTGTTTCCCTCTCTCGCTGTGTTTCTCTCTGTCAAATAAATAAAATCTTAAAAAAAAAAAAAAAAGAATCTGGCCTATAAAATCAACACTATTAACATAAAATCTAAAAGTAATTTTGTTTAAAAAATTCTGATTATGTACATTAGATGACAAATGTTAAAATTTAAGTCTAAAATTCTGTTCTTTCTTTCATTCTTCTTCCCTCCTCTTTCTGAATTATTCCATACTAAAGCCATTAGGAAGGGCAGAACAAAGGAGGTGTCCAGTGATGGCTCAGAGGGATGTGTTGAAAGCTAGGGAAAGTAAGTAGGGCATCCACAGTGGCAAAGAACGGAAGGTAGCCTAATGAGAGATATGTGGGCCTAACTGGATAAAGTTGGCTTCTGCATAGTGGGGCAGGCTAGTGGGGTGAGTGGGATGAGGAAGACATCTTTCTTTGTGATGGGTAGCTCAGCATGTGTAGTCAGAGCTCAAGCAGGGTCAAGAGGGGGATCTGTGTAGAAGGGCTTCCCAGCACAGGATATTGATACTCAAACAGACTGAGAAATGCAAAAAGAAAATGAGATAATGCCTTAGAAATCTTGATGAAAAATTATTAGTAACCAGGAATTCTGTACCCAGCCAATCTATCAATCAAGCATCCGAAGAGAATAAAGTTATTTTTAGATTCATAAGGTCTCAACAGACTTCCTCCACTTACTCTTTCTCAGAAAGCTATAAGAGAATGAGTTCCAGCAAATGAGGTAGCACAGCATAGGGAATAGGAGACAAAAGACCCAACACAGGAAAAGGGAGAAGGAAACCCCTGCCATACTTGAAGTTCTCCCCTCAGGATGAGAGCTGAGTAACGGGAAAACAATCCAGGTGGGAGCGGGTCAGACGTCTCCAAACTTCTTCAGGAAGGAGATACTGATAGACTAACTGATGTGAATGAATGTCTTGGGAGGAGATTTAGAAACTGACAGAGTTCATGGTCAAAGAAGTGATAAATATATAGAACATGAAAGACATGAAACAACAAAACTTACTAATTCCAGAAGAGTAGGGAGCCAAGCAAGAAAGGGAAAGTAATCATACTTTACTACATGGCACAATTGTGAAAAGTGTTCATCATTATAATGCAAACACTGAATATTGATCTAACCAAGATGATCACCTAACAATATTGGGAGAATGGGGCAATGGGAAGTATGCAAGCATGTGTAGTTGTTGTGGAGATAATGGGGTGGGAGAGTTAAAAGCAGATTCCTCATGATTTGTGTATTACATCAAGAAATAATATTTTTAAAAATTGGAAACCTTAAGATCTGGCTACACTGGAATGTTATTTAGAGATGTAGTTAAAGGAACGCTGTCGATACTAAAACAGGAGTTGCTTTCAACTACTTCCCCTGGGCTGTCTCACCATTTCAGTTTGAGCTGATATGACTTCCAGCTTGTAGCACCTGCATCTTTTGCCTGAAGGTTTTCTCTGACCTCCAGAAGCCACTTTGCCTAAACACCCTAAGTGCTGGAGAAATAACAGTCCAGGAACTGCCCTCCAATAAACTCCAGAATAGGTTATAAATACCCCAGCTCTTTCATTCCTTGGGTCAGATAACTCTGGGGTGAAGGGGATTCTAAATCATTTCTCAGTTTCCCAGCAGGATTAAGTTGCTCAGAGAGGTAATTTCCTGGGTAAGATTTCATTTACTAGCTTTCTTCTCTGTCCTATCTTACTTCACCAATTCCCCACCAGCATTTCTGGGATTACCTGCCACGTAAATGACTTGCTCAAGTTACTATTGCAAAATTTGCTTTAGGGAGATCTTATACTGAGACAGCTAAAAAAGATAGAAGTGAATATCTCTGAGGAAAAAGAAACGGGAGGGAGAATGGACTATTTTAGCCATGACCCATGAACCTATTTGAATTTTTTTTCCTAAAACACTCCTAGTAGGAAATTGATGTTTCTGCTTGAATTGCTGAAGAGAACTTATTAAAGGTGAACAGAACTTCCTTTGCCTGCATACTTAGACTTTCAGGCTGTTTCAAATTTGTCCGGTTTTTCCTAAGCTTCCAGTTCAGAAAAGGAAATTGTCTGGAAGGTGAGTGCAGTACCTGTCCATAGTCTATGGTTATTGAACTCAGAGAGGTAGCCGTCCACAGGCACAAACTGTATTCAAACGTCAGCTGTCTTTTTATTGTTTCTGGTTCTTGAAAGAGCATCAGTTGGAATCCTTTAAAAATGTTTAATTCCTTGAAGATGAAAAGATGAGAAGAAAGCATTCCCAAGGCCAACTTTTCTCTGGAGTAATTTAAGAAGATGTGAAATAGTCAAATAGTTCAGTTCATCTTGGGTTTCTAGCATTCTCCCTATCTCTTTTTCTCAAATCACCTTGGTGGATAGAAAGGGTGCTGCCTTCTACTCGATTCAGATCTTCATCAGCAGTAAATTAATGGTGAGGAGATGGTAGGAAGAGAAGGAATTGTGAACCAGAAATGTCTCCTAAACCTGAGACTTAGCAATCATATTACCCTGACATCCTGACAGCTTTTCACAGACTTCCTGTATCACATTTCAATGTCTACTAGAATCTCTGATCCATTGACTTTCACATGTATTCAACAGCTGTTTGAAACCTTCACCAAGCCAGAATCCCAGATTGCCAGTTCTCCCTAGGATGTGACTTCATGTGGACACATCCTGAACTCTGTTCCTCTAACACCAAATGAAATGCCAAAACCAACTTGGGGTCAATGTCTGCCTGACACTCATGTCCAGGCAGAGCAGAAACATCCATAGAGTGCTGCTGGCCATAGATGAAGTCCTCTAAGAAAAAATAAATAAACTGAGGTTAGCAATCCATCATTCAACCGCATGACACTTGTGGACTGAGAAATTGTGAACCAGAAATGTCTCCTAAACCTGAGACTTAGCAATATCCTTGAGTCTTTATCACTGGGATATAGGTTTCCAATTGCTTTTATTGGTGGTCATATTGAATTGTTCTACCCAGACACACTTCTTACTGTCATCTAAGTAGCCAAAGGAATAAGTTAGCATGGCAGAATAAACTGGCCTGCAAGAGAATCCCACAGGTGACTTTGGTCATTGGGGGGCTCAGCTCCCCAAACCAGTGGCTCCCTCGGCTGCTATTTTTGGGCTGTTTTACTGTAAGAGGCATTTGAGTAAGTTCCATCTCTTCATGAAGACTACTCTTTTTTGGCCCTCTTCTTATTTCTCTTATTTTCTAGGCCTTTCTCACTCCTCCTCCCCTGCCCCTGACCAGTCTGGGCTTCCTGGTACACCTGCAGCCCAAGCACTGCTCCAGTCTTCATAAACTCCAAGAGTGATCCATAGTTACCAGTAGAAAAATCAGAAGAGATGCTATGTAGTCACCCCTGAGTACTAGAAACTACTTTCTGCAAATTGGATGGTTGGTAGAATGTAGGGTTTTTCTGAAATCTCCTGTAGGCATCCGCAAGGCCAAACCTAAGGAGCATTTCCAGTATTCTTGCAGAACAGACACACCCCAAGGCCAAGAGGTATTGCAACCCCTGAGTAGCAGGCTTTGTTTGATAATATTTCCTAGCAAGAATTTGTTCCTTTCTCAGAATAGTGGAGCAGAAAAACTAGGTTCTGGCTAGTGTGTCTAGAATATCACATTTGAACCTGCATACATTAATATATGTCTATAAAATACAGTATATAAAATACATTATGAATTTCAGATTGCTCATATTCAAATTACATTGGTTGTAGAGTACTTTTTGGAATTTGAGTCTACTCCCTCCCCATCCTTTTCTAACCCTTGCCCTTCTAATCCCCTCTTCTGAGACTCTGTGGCCAAGTATATGATAGTTGAGACATATATTTTT
Source organism: Procyon lotor (assembly GCA_028646535.1). Lineage (NCBI taxonomy): Eukaryota > Metazoa > Chordata > Mammalia > Carnivora > Procyonidae > Procyon > Procyon lotor. The sequence goes on along the minus strand of CM053615.1, from coordinate 3,746,060 downwards.
TATTTTAACTTTCATTGTCACTGTCCTTTCAGAGTCATGCAGCATGTTGCATTGGAAAGATTTCTGCTAGGGACTCAAAACACCAATGTTTTAGTACAAACTACCATCACCCTGTGTGGAACTTTAGGTAAATCACTAGTGATTTAGGTAAATCACTCCATTTTCTTACGAAAATGTAAAATAGGTGCTTATAGTAGACCATTTTAAGGGTCTTCTCTTTTTAACATCTTGACAATAATTCCAATATTTGTCATTAAAATTGTTATGAGTAGATTTGGGGCACTTTTATAATCTTTACAAAGTGTAGCTAGACCATAAAGAACCCTTCAGTGTACCCTCAAGCACAAACTGAACTGGGTGGAATATCATATAAACTTTATTTGTAATTTTAGTGCTTGAAATTTTAGTCCCCAGTTCTCTCATTTAAATATGAATTTAAAACTTTCAAAATGATTAAGAACTGGGGCGCCTGGGTGGCTCAGTGGGTAAAAGCCTCTGCCTCTAGCTCAGGTCATGATCTCCGAATCCTGGGATCGAGCGAGCCCCACATTGGGCTCTCTGCTCAGCAGGGAGCCTGCTTCCCCCTCTCTCTCTGCCTGTCTCTCTGCTTCTTGTGATCTCTCCCTCTGTCTCTCTGTCAAATAAATAAATAAAATCTTTAAAAAAAATGGTTAAGTACTATGATCTTACAAACTGTATTTTTACTATTATAAAGTGATTTCCAAGAAGGGTCATTCTGCTGCAGAGAACTTTTGGGCCCATATTTATTTCCTTTACACCACAACTTAACCTTCATGTGAAGCAGAGGGAGTCTCTGGTTTGCTTTAGATGGGTCAGCAGTGTCTTGGGGGACAGTCACATGGAGTAGGGGTGAGATCCCCCTCACTTCAACTTTGTTCCTAATCACTGAAAAGACATCAGGTGAGGCTGCCATTATTCTAATCTCTAAATCTTTGCTTATAATCAGACCTTAGTTTCTTCTTTTTCTCCTAACTTACTTTCTTATAATAATTTCCTCATTCTTGTAATATCACAAAAATCTGTGATTATAAGCTAGATGAACAAAGACCACGTCATGCTCAGTGTTTAGAAATGTCAGATTCAGGGCACCTGGGTGGCTCAGTGGGTTAAAGCCTCTGCCTTCGGCTTCTCAGGTCCTGGGATTGAGCCCCATATTGGGCTCTCTGCTCAGCAGGGAGCCTGCTTCTCCCTCTCTCTCTACCTGCCTCTCTGACTACTTGTGATCTCTATCAAATAAATAAATAAAATCTTAAAAAAAAAAAGTCAGATGCCTGGTTGGTGATCAGAATTTAATAATAGTAATTAATGCAAGTATTAATATAAATGGCTAAGAAATAGCTCAACAGTGTCAGAACAAAAATGTTCTTTTGATTATAAATTATAAATGTTATTTATATTTAGTAATATAATTATTATATATTATATATAATTTAGTCATATAACTATATATAATTATATTATATATTATATAAATATATTCAGTGATATAATTATACATAATTATTATATTTAATACATAATACGATGTATTTATATTTAATAAATAAGGGGGAAGCTTTGGATAATAATAATACCAAAGACAATTGGGATATATTTTAATATAGTTGAATTGCAAAGCCATTCTTTAATAGTGTTGCTTTGATTTTTGCCTCACAATTGGGAACAAACAAAAAAGTGAATGTGTGTATTTAGTAGAGGCTCTTTTGAGTAACAGTTATTAATGGGCTCAGGGTCAATGCCAGAATGTGAAGCCAATGCAAATAAGTGGCGTGGTGGTCCAGAGAGAGCTCAGAGCCGGCTATGTTGCATACCAACACAAATCCTGTGTAAAGTCTTTAGCCAATCAACCTTTGCAGGGCACTCAAACCCATTTTTGGTGATCTCTGGCTAGACCAAGTTAGGAATGTTGGGATAGCATGACTAAGGAAAGAAATACAATCCAGCTTCTGGCATGGTCTGCAAACCAGTGCTGGATCTTAAGCATCACTTAGATCACCAGTATGCCTCCCAACCAGTTCTTTCCCATATCCTCCAGAAAATCCATACTAATGACTCAGGGAAGGGAAATCACCTTCTCCCTCCACAACCTCAAGTGACTTTCCTAGTTTTGTTATTCTTTTGGGTTCTGGGATCTTTCTCCTGTAATAGACTAATTTCAGTAAAACCCCAATGCAGATCCTTTCACACACTCACTCACACTCACACACACACATTCCCCCCCTCAGGATACAGTGCAAATTCCTTAAGCCCAGAGCTAGTCAGGAGATAAGCAGTGCCTCCAGGCTCCCTTCTTAACTCCCTTACCAGAGGAACCCTTTGCCCCAGGCAAATCCAACCAGCAGCAAATCCCTGGACTTGACAGCCTGTCTTGCCCAGCCTGCCTCCTTATCTTCATGGAGTACTTCAATGCATCTTTCAAGACCTCTACAACTATGATTGTATCTAAACCATATGTTGACATGTGATCAGCTGCTTGAGGATAATGGCTATTGTATTCACGCTTGTTTTCGCCCTTCAGGTTTCATCACCTGTTATTGCGCTTGGCCTTTCCGAATCTCTGAATATCTGGCTCTTCCTGTTGTGGAGAGATCCCTTCCCTGTCCCCATACCCGCTCTTCACAGGACTGGCTAATTCATCTTTCAGCTCTCAGCTCAAATATTACCTCTTCAGAGAGACACTCCCTACTGTCCCAGATCTATAGTCCCCCCTCCCACAACCTCCCAATCATTCTCTTATGATCCTGTTTCATTTCTGCTGAAGCATTCATAACCATCATAAATGCTCTTGTTTATCTCCATGTTTATTTGTTTCTTTCCTCAGTTTTCCCACCTCATTACTAGAACATATTCCTCTGCCTGGGATGCAGTAACCTTGTCTTCTCATTCACTCATGTAGCCTTAGTGCCTATAATGGTGTAGGTGTCAGGAAATATCGTCGGAATTATTGTATTATATGTAGGGTTTGCAATTGTAGGAAGGGGTATAAATACAGTTATGAGCAAAGGTTTCCTGGTGAGTGAAAGTACAAAGGTAGGCATCCTAATAGGCCCCTCCCCATTCCCACCTCTTCAGCAGCTCTGTCCTGAGTCATCATTTCAGTGTTTTACCTTTTGTTTTTCACAGCTGTCTTTGCATGTCCAGAATGTGGTAAACACCTAACCTTTTCAAGAGCATAATCACTGGAGCCAAACCATTTAGGTTCACATCTCAGTTCTGTCCCTGTATGACCTTGGGCAAGTAATTTAAGCTCTCTGTGCCTTAGTTTCCACATCCATAAAATAAGCCTGCCTATGGGACTGTTAGGGTGATTACAATAATATATGCAAGACACTCAGAACAATGGCCATAATCAGTACAATATACCT
>CM053615.1:3705476-3742174 GCA_028646535.1 Procyon lotor | reverse complement strand
AAGAGCATAATCACTGGAGCCAAACCATTTAGGTTCACATCTCAGTTCTGTCCCTGTATGACCTTGGGCAAGTAATTTAAGCTCTCTGTGCCTTAGTTTCCACATCCATAAAATAAGCCTGCCTATGGGACTGTTAGGGTGATTACAATAATATATGCAAGACACTCAGAACAATGGCCATAATCAGTACAATATACCTGTTAGTCATTAATATTAATTGTCTTCTATCATGTAGAGAGAGAACACAACTGAAATATCCAAATAAAAGAAGTATCTGTGGGAGATAAATGTGATGGGAAAAGTGTGTGTGACAGAGAAATGAAAGCAGCAGGACTTTTGCTTCCAGGAAATCAAAACAATATATTTATTAATTATACATTTAGATATTTGTAATACATACATATATAGGAAATATGAAAGTTATTTAGAGTACCTCCATGATTTTGTGTTGATGTTATAATTTTTTATTTTAAAATAGTTTAACAAAACCCATCTTGCATTTTAATATTTTAAAATAAAATCCATTATATCAAAATCTCAAGTATCTAAAAAGTTGTAAAAACCATGATTCAAGTCAACAATTATGTGGTTTGAGATTTGGTGGGTAAACATGATTTCATTTTTCTATGAAGAATTTACTCTGTTCCCTTCTGGCTTTTTCAAGGTTTTCAAAAGTGATCATGCCTCTTGGCAGCTGCAACTTACTCTTTTCTGTTTCCAGTATGTTCTCAGCTTCACCTTAAATAAAGTACAGAAATATGGAAGGTGACAAAAAGGTCATTAGTGTTTTGTGAAAAAGCCAAATTGCCATATTCCAGTGACAAGCGGTAACACTGTGTGGAGGCATGCCTCTAAATCTCACACTTAAAAATTTCACCTGTTGGCCTCAGAACAAGCCACCTCCCAAAGGAAGGCCATTTTTCCTTTGGGAGGAAAAAGGAATTCGGAAGACTGAGAGAGATCAGAGTCTCCTGGGTGGCTCAGTCAGGTAGGCCTCTGCCTTTGGCTGAGGTGGTCCTGGGATCAAGCCCCACATAGGGCTCCCTGTTCAGCAGGGGGTCTGCTTCTCCTTCTCCCTTTGCCCCTCCTCCCTGCTTGTGTTCTTTTTCTCTCTCTTAAATCAATCAATCGATGGATCAGTCTTTGAGATATCAGTCAGATGCCAAAGGTTTTACTTGAAAGAAGACAGCATTTTAAAATGTAGAAGAATAAGAATACCAAGTAATATTTTTTCCTTGAAAGAAACTCAGGATGATAAGCATTAGTTGTGTTTGGAGGGGTTTAGGATGGAGAAAACAAATATAGTTTTTGCTATATTGCCCTTTAATATGTAAGTGACATGAGAGAAAATAAAGCTTAATAAAGCTTTTTATTCTTTTTCAGGAAAGCTAATCTTTTACCTGAAACTACTTGTAAATACCCAGAATAATATTAATTATTATTTAGTCTGTATACCTATATACACACAGCATAAGCATTTTTATAAACAATTCCTCTTTCAAGTGACAGCTAATAATTTCTTAGGCCCAGTTGAATACTAGTTAGCAAAATTTAAAAAATTATAGTATACATTGTTGACATTCTATAAATGTCAACATTTATTGGCAATAATAAATGTTATTTCCTTGGGAAAGAAGGCAAATGTTTCTTTCTAAGTACTTCTCTTTTAGCACACAATTTATACTCCAGACTGAATAGGATCGGCTGCAATTTTCAAATTACATTTCAACCATCTGCAATCATCTTTTTTTTTTTTTTTTTTGCCTCAGTCTTAAATAGTAAAAATAATTATAAATTATATGTAATTAGACACAGGGCACCTGGGTGGCTCAGTCAGTTAGGCATCTGCCTTTGGCTCAGGTCATGATCCCAGGGGTTCTGGGATCAAGCCCCACATTGTGCTCCCTGCTCAGTGAGGAGCCTGCTTCTCCTTCTCCTCTCCCTCTGCCCATTCATGCTCTCTCTTGCTCACTCTCTCAAAAAATAAAATCCTTTAAAAATGTAATTAGGCCTTTAATGGCAGACTAATTGTTTCCATGTGATAGTGCCTCACATGTGGCAAATTTTCATGTTTGCAGAAAGGCTGACAATAAAGTCCATCAAACAAGGACTGTATATCTTGGGTTCATCACTAGTTAACAGGGCTAAATGTTATAACCTAAACTTTAAATACTGCAAGTTTCCTGGTAGACTACAAAGTTGTATTTTTTTAAAATAGGAAATTTCCTACCTGTCTTTAAAGTTTAAAATTGTATGTTCTGTGGACTCTGGTGGACCTGTAATAAAATTGCTTTCCAAATACACAATCACGATGTTCCTAGAAAATAAACTTGTTCTCTATTAGTAATATGTTCAAATGAATGCTAGTATAATAGACTTGACATTTAATAGTACATATTAATTTTTATGAGGCACTGAGAATTCTAATGTCCATATAAGCAATGAAACAGAGTTGAACTCAGACTGATGAATTCTTAAGCAGATGAGTAACATGAAACTGAACAGGTTATTGAAATGGGCTTTAACATTGGTAAATCAGTTGTGTAGTTAGTTTCCAGCTTAAAATGGGATTGTACTCCAAAATTTAATTTGTAGATTAGTGTTTTAGAACTTGGAATACATTTTCCCATAGTGATAATGCAATAAATCACTTGCTAGGCCACCAACAAAAAACTGTTTAGTCCACAATATAGGTGAACTGTGATACCAGTAGTGTTTGACCCCAAGGGACCTTTTAGCAGAGTTTCTGTGTGGAAAATGGAAAATGTATTTCCATCTTCAGTGGGAATTTTTAAGAACATAGAGTCCTTGTATCTCCCTCGACCTTGGAAAGAGATGTTCTACTCCCTAGTCCCCACACCTGCAAAGGAGTCTGCACTTTCTCCTTTCCTGTACCAAATCAGTCCCCACAGAGCTTTAGTGACAGTGATGTGCCCATAGATAGCCCAGGAGAGGAAAGGATAGCAAAAGTGAAGACTCAGGTGTAACCACGGTTTCCAGTATGCTTTGGGTTGAAGGCTCAAGAAGAAGGGACACGGGGGGCCTCAATGTGAGCATCTTCCTGGTACAGGAATGGCTTCTGGAGCAGCAGTGCTATTTTCTAGAACAATAAAAGCTAGAGTTCTGTGAGAGCAGTATGGTGCAGTGATCATTTAACAACCAGCCCTCCAGAAAAAAAATGCATATAAGTTTATTATGAACATTAGTATAAATTTTACTTCTATAAAATAGATGTAGCACTAAATTTATAAAAAATAATGTTCAATATACTTTATTATAATTTTCACATAGCAAATGGATTCTCATGGAATGTTTTATTGACTCTTGTTGAACTCATATTCATAACTAACACATAGTTACAGTTGATGAGAGAGTATAATTTCAACATGAATGATGGTTGTTATTTTCATTTACCCTAACAAATAGGAGAGAAGTGGAAACAATGACATATGTTGGAACTTTTTTTGTTTGGGAATGATGTAAACAACTTGGCTGAATCAGATAACAGTTTTTAAATGTTAGGAGACTATTTCCTCAATTGTTTATGCTATTCACAATGTAATGGCCACTGACACAACAAATATTTAAGCATAATCTGCATTATTAACATTTGCTTCATCACTTCCTTAAATCTAGACTATGGGTTTGCAAGCTTTCTTAAAAGGGCCAGACAGTAAATACTTTAGGTTCCTGGGGCCTTGTGTCTCTGTCGCAGTTACTCAGCTCTATCATGGTAATGGGAACACATCCATAGACAACTCAGAAATGAATGGGCATGTCTGTGTTTTAATAAAACTTTTTTTTTTTTTCAGATTTTATTTATTAGACAGAGAGAGATCACAAGTAGGCAGAGAGGCAGGCAGAGAGAGAGGGGGAAGCAGGCTCCCTGCTGAGCAGAGAGCCCGATGCGGGGCTCGATCCCAGGACCCTGAAATCATGACCTGAGCTGAAGGCAGAGGCTTTAACCCACTGAGCCACCCAGGCACCCCTAATAAAACTTTACTTTCAGAAACATGTGGCCACCTTGCAGGCCATAGTTTGCCAAACCCTGGCTTAGGCAGTCAACAAAATAATGAATCAGGCCTTGATTTGGTGTTTGCAGATTCCATGGTGTAAATATTCCCACCATGACTAACTTCAGGCTACCAATGGGATGCCACTGAAGTTGGAGTTATAGCTATTATCTTACTGTGTGTGTATATTGTATCTGCATTTCTACCATACAGATACAATAGATATACATAAGACTGGTATACATAACTTTAGAGTACAGATAATAGTAAAATAATGAAAAACTCGTAAGTTCTGAGTATTGCCATTGTTTTTAACATAATTTAATATTATTTTTGTAATCTATTTAATTGTAAGTTTATCTAATATAATGTTTAATAATGACTATATTTAACAACCAGCTTACAAATTCCTGAAAATTTGGTAAGTCAGTTCTTGTGAGCTGGTATGAGCTGACTGCGGCATATTGCTGTGAGAGAGAGCAGAAATGTTAGTCATTGGAAGCTCAGGGAGAGGGGTCTTGTCAGAATGTTCATAAATCAAGGAGTCATAAGAAGAGGATCCTTGAACCAGAAAATAAATCAAGAATATATTCTAGTTTATCAAAGACTGACCTTTCATTCTTTGTAGAAGGGTTCCATATCCTAAGTCATACTGGTAGGTGAAAACGAAGCTTAATGGAATAATAGGGAAGAGGAAGGTTGGCTTTTTCCTTCTTATTGCTCTGGTTCGAGAACAAAAAAGAAAAAGTATAAGAATGACCTTTAAATACATATCTGTATACACAATGAAAAAAAATTACCTGCTTTTAGGAAGAATGTCCTCTATTTTAGAAGTTACTTAGTTCGTTTGAGTCTTCTATGGAAATAGGATTTTCTTACTCACAATGCCTCACCAGATTCTGCAATTCTCAAGGGCAGAATCTATGATTTTCCCATCTTTATCTGACGTTGAGGCTCAGATTAGTCATTTAAAAAATGGTTAAGTGTTGATATCTGTCCTTTAGGGATTATGGAGATAAATTTGCAGGTGCCTTCTTCTATCATGATGTCAAGGCAGTCCTCTCTCGAACTTATACAATGGAGACAAAGATGGGAGAAATCTGAGAAACTAGAGGTAAAATTAACTATTTCTACCCTGGTTCTACAGTTACCTCCAAGTACTAAGCTATAAAGGGTTACTTTGTTTACATTTACACTATTTGTACCAAAGTCCTATTTGGCCAACTTGATAGTAATACAATAATGTCAAAAACAAAAAGAAGCAAATTAAGAAAAATTTAAAGTAAATAGCAAACATACCCAGCTGTTAAAGAGATGGCTGTAATGCCAAAAAAAGTTCCAAAATATTTGAGGAATTCCCGAGACCAAGCAATCTGCAAGGCCATTTGTCTTTCTCTCATTTCATTCTGCATCATTAGTTGCCTTTCCAGCTGAGGATGAAACAAATGACAAAGTCTGGTTACTTGTCTTTTCATTCTGAGCACAGGGTTAATAATCTGCTTTTCTGGGGGATTTTCGTTCTTCAGTTGCTTTGATTTGTCTTTTGGGTTTTTTTTGTTTTTTGTTTTTTTCAATCTCAGTAGACTTTAACTGAAGTTCCTCTGGATAGCTATCCCCATCACCTTGGCAGTGAAATCTTCCTGGAATATATATACAGAATGGATGTGATATTCTTCTTCTGTGTCCTGAGGTCTTGAATGCATGTGGCCTGGAGCTTTTATTCAAAATACACATTCAGCCTGTTCGGTCAAAGTGAGAAAAGATCTATGTGCCTTTCAATGCAGGTACATCTTATTGATCTTTATTACAACTTGTACTAAAATCATTTTGCCTTCCACATTTATCCAACTGCAAATTGGCATTCATCTGGAGTAGCAGGTCCCTGTCATATTATGATATGATGATAGAGGGTATTATTCTGAGACATCAAGTGGAGATTTTTCTTTGCCACTATTCTCTTGATGCCTCAGGTCCTTTGTCACTTTAGTCAGTGTCTTTCCCTGCATTGGAGCAGAAAGCAAGTATAGTCCAGAACACAGGAAACTGGAATTCTGGATGGATTTTTAGAAAACACATAAGAGAAGCAACAGTCTAAAAGCCCGTTATTTTGAGAAAGATTCTTGAGAAAGAAAAGTTGTTTTTTAAATTCTAAAATCTTGGCACTGTGTATCATTAGCAGAACCTAGAGGAGAGTAAGCATAGAATTCATGATGTAAACCATAGGATGGGAAGGAATGAGTAATAATGTGACTCAATTTTCTCTTCTTGCCATCATTCTACTGAGAAGAAACTCCTTCTACTGAGAAGAAACTGGAAAAGGAAAAAGGAGATTTTAGATATAAAGATGGGGCTTGGTTCCTTGGCTTCTCTTAGGGGTTGAAATTCTGGAGAGTTGCGATGGATTTGGGATTTGCGGCTCCCAGGACAGAAAGCACTTGTGGACCTATCTTCTCTCAAGAATTTGGAGAAGGGGCAACTAAAGTAGAGCTGAAATGGTTGCAGGAAAAATCTAAGTTTAGATCAGACCTGAGAGAGGCCACCTAGGCTCCCTCAGCAGCCAAGGGGTGTGGAGAATGTCTGCAAGGTTCCCATATCAGTCTGAAGAGGGGCACAGAATGTGGCTGAGAAATGAAAGCAGGTGGCTTACCATGTCGTCAACAAAACCTAGAGCCTGGGGACCCCATATCAGACACTTCGGTAGAGGCCATAAACCAAATACTGGGCAGAGAAAGTGGCTGGATGTCGGAGGATTAGCAGCACCCCAGATTGCAGAGATGATGGCCAAACCAACCTGAAACATGGTGGAACACCCAGAACAGATCACCTGGCACTATGCAGGTTGATCAAACAGAAAATAACTACAGAAGCCTCTTCCAACCAGATGTGCCTTCCCCATGACCATGCCACTTGAGATCACTCGGACTCAAACCTAGACTGGTCCAGGAAAAAAATGGACAGAGAAGGGGAGAGGGCCAAGCTAAATTCACAAAGAAGTGTTTTAAGATGAAGTAATTGAGTCACTTTGACTTGTCAAAATTAAATTTGCCCTCAGTAATTGCCCTCAGAAATTGAAGTTCATTTTCGGTTCAGTTAGTGAATAAATAGTGTTTTTGCATACATGATTATTTAGCATGTGAAATTCATCCTTGCTATATTACTTATTTAAAAAACTTACATGATAGTTCATACCCTCCAAAGCGGTATAGAATGCATGAATCAGTCATTTGTGTTGTTATCAAAAGACAGCTGAATCCAATCATGACCCAGATGAATGCAAGATCAGTGGTTCTGAATCTGACCTGCACATTGTGAGCATCTAGGGAGCTTTTCAAAATCTCAGTGCCCAGACCCATATGTCAGACCAGTGAAACCAGAGGGACCAATGAAACCAGGATCTGGAGTTAGGACCAGTCATTACCATTTTTTAAAGGTTGCCAGGTAATTCCAGTGTACAGCTAGGATTGAGAATCACTGCCTGAAAAAACTCACAACCTAGGTTTTTCCCACCAAAAATCAAGCTTGAAATATCAGTCTGAAAACTGATCCTCTTGGAATTCTCAAAAGATTGAGAACAGAGGGCTTTTTAAGGCGGTGGAACTCATCTGTATAGCACTGTCGTGGTGGATTCATGATACCCTGCATTTGTCAAAGCCCTTTAAACTTTACAGCAGAGTGGACCTCATTGTCTACAGTAATGGGGCATCCAGGATCAGATTCTGGGACAGAAAAAGGATATCAAGGAAAAACTAATGAAATTTGAATATGGAATTTATTTATTTTTAAATATTTTATTTATTTATTTGACAGAGAGAGATCATAAGTAGGCAGAGAGGCAGGCAGGGAGTGGGGGAAGCAGGCTCCCTGCCGAGCAGAGAGCCTGATGCGGGGCTCGATCCCAGGACCCAGAGATCATGACCTGAGCCGAAGGCAGAGGCTTTAATCCAATGAGCCACCCAGGTGCCCCAAATAAATAAAATCTTTAAAAAAATATTAAGAACATCCACAAAATTACAGATCTCAGTGATTTGATCTCTTGAGTTTCAGGAGGGACAGTTACATAAAGGTCCATAGACCACTTAATGCAAGTTTCTGTTTAATACAATAATAAAATGATTAAATTTTACTTGAACACATAAAACATTTTCAGAGCACAAAGAAGGCAATGACATTGTCCTATAAATTATCTTCATTGCATTTGTTTTTAATTGGAGCCTTTTTTTTTTTTTTTAAGATTTTCTTTATTTGAGAGAGTGAGACAGAGATAGAGCATGAGGTGGGGGGAGAGGGAGAGGGAGAAGCAGGCTCCCTGCTAAGCAGGGAGCAGGACATGAGGCTCGATCCCAGGACCCTGGGATCATGACCTGATCCAAAGGCAGATACCTAACCTACTCAACCACCCTGCCACCCCAATAGTTGTCATTTTAATGCTCATCATTTCTTCCAGAAGTTCCAAATTTCCTTTTTCCTTTAGCCTGGAGAACTACCTTTAGCATTTCTTGCAGTGCTGCAACAACAAATTCTCTTAATTTTCTTTCTTTTTTAAAAAAATATTATTAATATATAATGTATTTCTCTGATTCATCATTCTTACCCAATGCACAGTACTCACCATAGCACATACCCTTCCCAGTGTCCATCCCCCAGCCACCCCATCCCTCCCACTCCCCTTCGAGTCTCCAGCAACCCTTAGTTCGTTTCCTGAGATTAAGAGTCTCTTATGGTTTGTCTCCCTCTCTGCTTTTGTCTTGTTTCATTTTTTTCCTCTCTTCCCCTAAATTGGAGCCTTTTATTTTTTGAGAAATAATTAGGCCATTCTCAAAAAAATTCAGTTATTTCTGTGTTTTAGATTCCAGTGGTCTTTTAACTTACACATAATGTATTCCCAAGTAACAGAAAAGTTGTGTTTTTATTTGCTTAATTGGGCAATGCCAAAAAGTATTCTATATGTCCTACCACAAAAGAGGTTTACTTTTATCAGAAATGAAAATATTTTATATTTGTCTATGCCTTTGTTAAATTAGCAGAGACAATAGTTATTGATACCCTCTAAACTAAAAGCAAAATCAGAATTTCAGGTAAACAAAATAAACTAAGATTGTTTAAATAAAGCAACTATAATGAAAGCTGTGACAAGTAGATTTATCCTTAATTTGCTCTACAGATATTTTAAATGCTCAACATCCAGTAAGTAGTTTGGAGAGAATCCAGAAAGGGAAATGAATAATAAGTTTGAGCTTTAAAAAGAGCAATAATTTTTTATGAATGACTTATGAAAATAATTGAACACAAAATTATAGTAGTATTTAGAAGCTTAAAAGCTTTTCTTATAGCATCTTGGTCCTATAAAGATATCTTCCTATAAAGATTATAGGAGATTATATCTTTTTAGGATATCTTCCTATAAAGATTATAGGAGATAACGATATCTTCCTATAAAGATTATAAGTTCCTATAAACATCTTCCTATAAAGATTAAACACAATTAAATCCATTTTTACTCCCAGATGTTTGTAAACAGTAAGGTCACCCTACAAATGCCAGCTTGGCAAAAACCCTCTATGTTAAGTCATGGATTCTAAAATGTATTGACTTTCAATATATCAGAAGAAGGTAACATGATGAGCAAAGCCTGGGAAAGAACAAAAGACTGTTGACCTTCTCAGCCATTATCTAAAATTCTTTAAAGACCATTCCTAACTGCACTCGGTATAAGTGCTAATAACTGAAGTTGAAGACAATTCCACAACTTAAGTAAAAACAACAGTAAGGGTATTTTCTTTTATCCTGGTTTTCCTCATTTTAAGGAGTACATATTTCTTAGTTTGATAATTAATGTTCCACTATGTCAGTCCTACCTGTGCACAAAACTATGATCTTTATTTTATAATACTTAGAACTGAGAATCTTAGAACCAAAGCATGCTTCAAAAGATAAAATTAGAAAATCCTTAAGAAATTGCAGGATGCAGGGCGCCTGGATGGCTCAGTCGGTTAAACGACTGCCTTCAGCTCGGGTCATGATCCCAGGGTCCCAGGGTCGAGTCCCGCAATGGGCTCCCCGCTCAGCAGGGAGTCTGCTTCTCCTTCTGACCCTCCCCCTTCTTGTGCTCTCTCTCTCTCTCTCTCTCTCACTCTCTTTCCCAAATAAGTAAAATCTTTTAAAAGAAAAAGATATTGCAGGATGCTTATTTCTACTTCACTGTGGCAGCTGACACACTACTACTAACAATGTGGCCCACTTAGCTAGGTGTTAGGTGCTATAATAGTTACTTACATTGACTTTCCCATCAAACCCTGTGAGGTTGGTCTATGAGTTGAAGAAAACAGAATCCATTCCAACTAGTAGTTTAAACAAAATGACAGTTATTACAGGGTAGGTAGCAGCTTAAGAATTTTTTGGGGAGCCATGAAAGTTTGCCTCCTGTACTGTTAGGAACAACAAGAGAAATGCTCTGCCCAAACATGGGGCTCACCTGAGGGAACCCCACAGCTGCTGTCTCCTGTCGTAGATACCAAATGCTGAAACTCCACCTCCACATTCCCAGAATACCAGTCACTTCCACTACAAGGGTTACAAGAAGATCCAGTGTCTTCTCAGAGATTTACACTGCCCACATCCACATCCAAAGTGTCCTTCGGGTATGCCTACTTGGCAGCATCAGGTCGGATGTGAAGCCCAGTTGCAAGGGAGTATGAGAAATTCGCCTTTGGCTTTCCAGCCTCTGTTATATTGGCAGGCACTCTACAAGGGTATTGGAATGGATCAGAAGTTAAATGATCCAGTCAGCATTAACTGCCACAGAAGGTATTATCTCAGTTTATAGTTGAGGAAACTGAGAATCAAAATTTGAGTGATTTTTCTCTGTAGCCTCAATTATTAAATAATAGACCTGGGATTCTGACCCATACCTGCCTGTCCCAAAGTCCAAATTTGCAGTCTACTCTGAGTATACTTGGAATAATCAAGTCAGTATAGAAAATTGGTGTAAATGGACAGGGTATGTGATTATCATCTGAAAAGCCATTAGCTTTCCATATTAATTAATGCCAGAATTTTAGAAAGACTGCATAAAGAGCTCTAAATTGACCGGGGGCTGATCTGAATTATTCTGTTTAAATCTCTTTGAAAGAACCTCAACAACCCACTGCCTCCAATTTCTCACCAGCATTTCATGCCTCCCTTCTCCTCACCACTCTCTGAATGTGAGCCTCCCAAGATCCTCATAAGACCTCCTTCTCAATGCCATATCTAATTACTCAGAGAATTGGGAGGCACCACCACTTCCCAAATAATGACCATGAACTGCAGACTTGACTGTCTAAACATTTCTTGAGATGTGGCCTCCCCTATCCTGTGGCACAGGCATGGGTTTGGGGCTCCAGGCCAAGAACCCTGAGAGAGAACAAGGCCAGCCCTTGACTTTTTTCTTTTTTTTTTTTTTTTAAGATTTTATTTATTAGAGAGGATGCACGCATGCACTTAAGCACAAGTGGTGGGGAGGGCAGAGGGAGAGGGAGAAGCAGACTTCTCACTGAGCAGGGACCAGACGAGACTACACAAGGCTCCATCCCAGAACCATGAGATCATGACCTGAGCCAAAGGCAGCTGCTTAACCAGCTGAGCCACCAAGGCACCCCCCAGCCCATGGCTTTATAAGGAAAATAGTGTCTGTGCTCAAGACAAAGGTTGAATAAGAAGCCGAGGAAGTTCTGAAAGGTTGAGACCTGCTCCCCTTCTGTAAATGGGATACAAAGGAAAAAGGCAACTCCTAGGAACAAATGAGCACCAGAGCCTCTTCCAGAAAAGGTTCTTCAAATCCTCTGTTTACTTTCCCCCAGAGTTTCCTGCTTAGCCATCTCCTCTTGGTCTTCCAGTTCCCGGTGATATCATCACCTTGTAGTCTCCAACTACCGCCTGTTGCTGATGACTTCTGAATTCTAAATTCCCATCCTAGAACTCTTTTAGTGGTAGATCTATTTCCAGCTGCCTTCTGGGCACCTCCCCTGGGATATTGATAGGCAGGTCTTACCAAAATGTCTCTGCGTATCTCTTGAGTCCAGGCTCTTTCTTCTCTGCTGTCTTTGCCCCAGCTTCAGCCCAGACCATCATTATTCATCAACAAAAATACAGTATTATCACAATCTGTATTCTCTGTTTCTAGTTTCTCCCTCATCTCATCCATTTTTTAATATTTCCCTCTTTATGTTTGTTTATATTTATATTCCTGTCTTAAAAGTGATTTTTATATCATTTTCCTGCTGAAAACCTTTCACTGGGTCTTTAATTCCTAGACATGACGTAGCCTTTAAAAATCCTATTCTGGTTTACTTCTTGGGCTTCATGTCTTGCCAGTCTTTTCCTAGACTCCAGCCACCAGCCCTCACTTGCCCCAACCGTGTTCCCCTTTCCACACATTTTCGCTTATGAAAGGAGAGACTTTGGAGTTGCGTGGACTAGGCTCAAATTCTTTTTTATTTTTCCCCAGTGTTCCAAGATTCATTGTTCATGTACCACACCCAGTTCTCCATGCAATACGTGCCCTCCTCAATACCCACCACCAGGCTCGCCCAATCCCCACCCCCCTCACCTCCAAAGCCTTCAGATTGTCCACAGTCTCTCGTGGACTTCCCCCAATTCACCCTTCCTTTCCTTCTCACAATGTCCTCCATGTTTTTCCTTATGCTCCACACGCAAGTGAAATCATATGATAACTGACTTTCTCTGCCTGACTCATTTCATTCAGCATAATCTCTTCCAGTCCTGTCCATGTTGATACAAAAGTTGGGTATTCATCCTTTCTGGAGGCATAATATTCCATTGTATGTATGGACCATATCTTCTTTATCCATTCATCTGTTGAAAGGCACCTTGGCTCTTTCCACAGTTTGGCTATTGTGGCCATTGCTGCTGTGAACATTGGGGTGCATGTGGCCCTTCTTTGTACTGCATCAGCATCTTTGGGGTAAATACCCAGTAGTGCAATCTTTGGAGTAAATACCCAATAATGCAATTGCAGGGTCATAGGGTAGCTCTTTCTTGAGGAATCTCTGCACTGTCTTCCAGAGTGGCTGCACCAACTTGTATTCCCACCAACAGTATAAAAGGGTTCCCCTTTTGGACTAGGTTCAAATTCTAGTTATGTCACTTACTTGCTACGTGATTGTGGTTAAGACCCCTAAATATCTTGACTCCAATTTCTCTATCTTTAGAAGCAACATAGCTATCTTAGAGGTTGTTTTCCTAAATAACGTGGCATATTGCAAGGGACTGGTGTACCACAGCCATTTGTGTTAGCCCCTTTGTCTTGCTTTTCTCTTATCTTCTGTTCCTGCTGGATACTTAGAGCCTTACTCTTTCACTCTCTTCTCTTTCTTGGAGAGTTTACTTGTTGTGCTGAGTTTGAAGTTCCTCTTTGCTGAAGGCCCCCACACCTCTTTCTGGAGCCCCATCTGCTCACTGAGCAATGCTGCCAGCTGCAGCCATCTACCTAGCATTCCTGTCACTATCCTGAATTCAACCATCTCTATACTTCAGGTCGTTTTTCTCCTGACCAGCTTCTCTACCAGCTCCTTGTATTCCTCAGAGGCTCTGGGATTCTCCCAGAGGAATGAAATGTTGGTTTCATTTTCAACTTACCCATCTTCTTAATCCCTCAGGTATCTAATTCAGAAATTCCACCAACTTTCCTACTGAAATCTCCCATTTTCTCCATTTTTGTCACCTCCCCTGGCATCCAAGTCCTTATCACCTTGGACCTTGGCTACCGCAGTGGCCCCATGCTAGCCTTATGTCTAGCCTATGGTATAAGTCTATTAACAAAGCACTGTGCCCCGGGGTTACCACTGTGCACTCTGGGGCAGACTGCCTACATGTGAAGCCTAGTTCACTACTTGCAAGATATCTAGATTTTGGTGAGTTCTCGTTTCTTTTTGTGCCTCAGTTTTCTCATCTGTAAAATGGAGCAAATGACAGTGCTTACCTTTTAAAGAGTTGTATAAGGATTAAATGAGCAAATACATGTAGAGGTTTAGAGCACAGCTTTAATAAGGGTTCAATAAAAGTTAGTTGCTATTTGCCTAGAAAATAGATATAAAATTTTAAGATTGATTTTTTAAAAATATCAGTTCTACTCCTGTTGCTTCCCTGCTCAAAAACTTTTAATGCTTCTCTTTTTGCCACATCACAGGTAAATGCTCTGCTCAGCTTTCCAGGTCCTCCAGACCAGGTGTGCCCTTGGACAACCTCATTTTCTGCTGCAGTCCTTCCCAGCTTTGGTCAGCCTAGCCTCCTGCAGTTTTCTAGATGGGACTCCAGCCCTCTCTTCCCAGCCCTGTGACCTCAGACAAGTCAGGATATATTTAAGCTTCAGTTTTCTCATCTGTAAAATGGGCACAGTAACAGTACCTACCTCATGAGTTTACTTTCTTAGGAGACTAAAAAGGAAATATGTATACAGGGCACCTTTTCTTTTCTTTCCTTCTTTCTTTCTTTCTTTCTTTCTTTCTTTCTTTCTTTCTTTCTTTCTTTCTTTCTTTCACATGCTTGGGGTGGTTAGAGGAAAGGATGTTTGTATAGGAAGAGCAGAAGCAGCTTTACATTGTGTCAGTCAGAAATACATTTCTGTAAATCTTGAAGCCTATAGAAAGTAAATAGGTGTTTTAGGGGAAAAAGACAAAATTTCCACAGATATGAACATATTATTCCTAAATGCTAATGGCTATTGAGTCATTTACTTCCTATAACAGTCTCTTGGGCAGATGCTACTAACATCCCCATTTTTCCAGAAGAGGAAACTAATGGTAAGAATGATGAGGTAATTTGCCAGTATGTGTAGTTCTGTATGTACTGAGTTTTCTTTTACCTCTTAGATAAAGAAACCATAGCTCCAAAAGTTTGAAGGCACATACAAATCTGTAGAATGAGTGTTTGGCAAGGCTAGAGCTCCTTCTCTGGAGTATTAATCCAGTGTTGTCAATAAAGCCCATCTTTCCTAATATTTGTTTATACAAATAAGTCATGCTGTTCATTTAGGAATAGGAAAATGTTTTATATAACCTATTTAATTCATAAGATGTTTACTTTATTGCAAATGTAACTTACCCAGCAATAATCAATAACTTCTTTATAGAATGAACTTTAAATGTTGTAATAGCTGATTACAAATGGAGTTACATTAGCCAAACATTAATTAGCCTAGCACCTTAATTTTTGTCAATTGATGAGCACAGGGAAAAAAATAAAAACTAAAAGAAATATAGAAATGTTACATTTTCAGCAATATTGGGGAATCAGCTATTCATATTTAAAAGCATTATCCAGAAGACTAAAAATATACTTCTTTAAGAAGGAAAATTTGCAAAAGATCTCTAACCATTTTAATAGACATTTGTCTAAAAGCTATATACTGCTTTTACTCTGGTATACAGTATAATATGCTATTGCCTTAATGATAGAATATAGGAAACCAAAGTTGTTTGGTGGCTTATTTATTTATAAATTTAGTTAGTGGTTATATACCCTTTTCCAAGAAGGTTTGGAGGCAGTTTGAACATTAGGAGACTTCTTTTTGTAAAGACTATTGTCATTAGGTGTCCTGTGCTGTAATGAGGGGTGCTGCCAGAGCTCGCTGAGTGGCTATAGGCCTCTGCATCTGTCTTCGGTCTCCTCCTATATCAGGTAGTTATTTCTCATTCATAGTAGGAAATCTAAGCACCAGTCACTCCTGGATTCCCTCTCTACTCTTTGTCTTTCTCTTGTTCTCTCTCAATGATCTGTTGCTTTTAATTGTCTTAGGGGCAGTAAGGGAGCAAAGCTTGTTAGAACTGTGTATAAAATAAAAATACATGCATTCCTAATACATTCTAATGACTGAAAGTCAGGGGCTTCCTGTGGGTGTGTTGCATGCATTTTAGAACATGGCCTTGGTATGGTTATTTGGTTCTTTTGTCTTTAAGTATTTCTTCTTGCTTCCTCATCATGTTCCAGATAAGAGGTTGTCAAATAGATGACTGTGGTCTAATGAGATGCCATTATAGTTAAAATAAAAAGGGGAATAATATTGTTTACACCTCTTATAATAATAGCCAGGGAATTTGTGAAGTACTTATTTTCAGGAATTGAGCCAAAGCAAAAGAGAAGTAAAACCAAATAAAACAAAAAGATAAAACTAAACTCCCCTGAACACAACTATGACCATGTAGAATGTTCTTTGATTAGTTTCCCTTCGATCTTCTCAGTGAGTTGTGTTTCTGATCCTACATTTTGATAACTTCAGGGAATCCTGAACCTGAAGGTTTTTATCCAGTAAGTACTTTTGTACTTTCATGTGGTTTTATTACATTCAGAAATGTTCTAAATCTAAAATAAGTCTTCCAAAATGCTTCAGAAGATAGAGGAATCCAGAGAAAGAAACAAATACAGGTGATTAAAGGCTAAGTTGAGCAAAGGCCTTCCCACCTGGTTGGCAGAAATTTTTAAAACTTTTTTTTACAAGCTGATTCTGAAATTTCCTTGGAGGAGGAAATACAAAGCAAAATGGATGAACCTGAAAAATATTATGGTTACTGAAAGAAGCTGAACACGAAAGACCATGTATTGTATAACTCCATTTATGTGAAAGGTCCAGAAAAGGCAGAGCTATAGAGACAGAAAGTAGATTAGCAATTTTCTGGGTCTGGTGTTGGGATCAAAGACTTACTTAAATGAACAGAAGGATATTTCTGGAGCTGATCAAAATGTTCTCAAACTGGATTCTGGTGATAGTTGCAGAACACTATAAAATGTACTAAAAATCATTGAATTGCAACCTTACAACAGGTGGATTTTATACTCTGTAAATTATACCTCAACAAAGTTGTTTACAAAAGTAGAAATGGGACACAGTACTCTTTCAGCATCAGTCATGATAGGTAAGTAACACCATGTGTTTATTTTCAGTCATCATTAAAAACAAGGAAGATGTGTGGCTATATAGTTGCCTGACTACATATTTATTCCTGCATCTTTAAAAAGTCTTTTGTGTTCCACTCAGTAATTGTTCTAAAACATCTGAACCACTTGGTATGAAATAATTCTATTTAGATGCAAAGACTTTATAATTTTATAATAAAACATTCCATCTTTACATTTATTAAAAAGGAAAGGAAAGACTGTTTAGCATTTTATGTTCCTCTTCTTAAATCATTACTTTTAAGCTTCATATTCTGAATATACATTTTCTGTTCTCATACTAAAACACACCAAATTTGCCTTGCAGTTGCAAGAGATGGGGAGATTTGTTTTTTTCTCTATTAATGGTGCTATATTCCCCTAAGTTTTCCTACCACTAATACTATCATCCTCCCTAGGTTTTAGATGCTTACTTAACCTAAAGAGGTATAATCTACACCACAGCAAATTTTCGGTCAAGAGGATGAGTTGAAGTGATTTGCCTTCCTTTAAAACGTGGCTGGAATATCAGACCATCATCATTTTTGCAATGAATTTGGGGCGCTCAGCTTATATGATTGTTACATCTGGAAATTCTTTTATTTAGAAGAAAATATATTTGTTCAGTGGCTAAAATCAGAATCTAATTAATATCAGAAAGTTAATCTAGTTACATAATAATTACTAATAGGAAGAATTCATGGGGCAGGTCATCTCCAATTCTAATGAATTTTAAGCAAATCTTTAAATTAGAGGTTTCTAATTTAAACCTGATTTCAACATAACGACAAAAGTAGATTATGGAAAGAATTCATTACTTAGTTATTCATTTCTGGGAAACAATACTTCGAATATTCATGTTCACATGTGATTTTAAAAATAAAATACCATCTCATTATTATAAGAAAATAACCATTAACTCCTGAAAGGGAAAAAATTCTTATTTTTACATTCTGTCCTTTTCTGATGTGTATGGGTCTAAGAATTCTACAGAAAGGTGAGCCTGACCCAATCATCACCAATAAATCTTATATTTGCTACTGTTTAATCCCTACAGTGACACTCATTCCTCAATATAGTGCTAAATAAAAACCCAAACTGAATAGCCACAGATAGGGAGAGGTCAAATTGGGAAATATATATGTAGAGTTTTATACCATAAAATTTTCTTCTATAATCCTCCGGAATGTTTTTGCTTAATGAGAAAGAGATACATTTTTTTGTTATGCTTGTTTACTCACACTGACTTCTTTTTTTGAAAACTAAAGCCTAATTTGATAGTACTGATAAGCTAAGATAGGAAGTATTAAAATAATAGTGGCTTAGTATCAGGCCACAGTGGACAGGGGGGAAAAAAGGCCACAGAAAAGATAGTGTGGTGGAAAGGGGAAGGTGTGAGCTTTCATGAAAGATACTGGCATCATTAATTCTCAGTCTGGAAGAAGACAGCACTCCCTGTGTCAGATCAAATAGAAAATGAATTCCAGATGAATCAAAGCTCTAAATGTACCAAGTGAAATGATAACTATATTATAAGTAAAATTTGGAGATTGCTTGTATAACTTTAGAGAAGTAAAGACCTTTTCAAGGAAAGCAGGAAAATGAAGAAAGAGATTAACAGATTTATACATTAAAAATGAAAAATTTGGGGCACCGGGGTGGCTCAGTGGGTTAAAGCCTCTGCCTTCAGCTCCGGTCATGATCTCAGGGTCCTGGGATCGAGCCCCACATCGGGCTCTCTGCTCAGCAGGAAGCCTGCTTCCCTCTCTCTCTCTGCCTGCCTCTCTGCCTACTTGTGATCTCTCTCTCTGCCAAATAAATAAATAAAAATATTTTTAAAAAATAAAAATGAAAAATTCACTACTCCATACACATTAGGATGGCTATCATTTAAAAAAAAAAAAAAAAAACAGAAAATAACAAGTGTTGGCAAGGGGCAAGGATGTGAAGAAACTAGAGTTGCTGTTGGGAATATAAAATGGTGCAGCTGCTATGGAAAATATTATGAGGATTCCTCAAAAAAATTTAAACAGAAAATTACCATGCGATCCAAGAATTCCACTTCTGGTTATACCCAAAAGCAATGAAACTATGGACTGGGATAGATATTTGTACACCCCTATTCACAGCAGCATTATTTATAATAGCCAAAAGGTGGGAGCAACCCACATGTCCATCGACAACTGAATGAATACACAAAATGTGGCATATATACACAATAGAATATTATTCAGCTTTAAAAAGGAAGGAAATTCTAACACATGCTACAACATAGATGAAACTTGAGGACATTATGCTATATGAAATTAGCCAAGCACAAAACTACAAATATTACAAAATTTCACTTATATGAGGTACCTATAATAGTCAAATTCATAGTGATAGAAAGTAGAATGGTAGTTGCTGGGGGCCTGAGAGAAGAGGAGTGGAGTTAGATGGTAGAGAGTTTTAGTTGAGGAAGGTGAAAATGTTCTGGTGATAGTTGGTGGTGATGATTGCACAAGGGAGAGGAGGCATGATGGATAGTCAAGAGCATGGGCCCTGCAATTAGACTTGCTAGTATCTGAGTCCTTATTAACATTCTGCCCTTGGGCAAATCACTTAATCTTTCTGTGTACCTCAATTTCTTTATCAGTAAAATATGGAAAATAGAGTAACTACCTCATGACGTTGTTTTGAGGACTTCATTATTAGTGAGAATAGCATATAGAAATACTTCGACCCTATGGTTGAATTTGGAAATGTTGATTAAAATTTAAAATGCATCTACCCTTTGGGGCACCTGAATGACTCAGTCAGTTGAGTGTCCAACTCTTGATTTTGGCTCAGATCATGATCTCAGGGTTGTGAAATTGAGCCCTGCATCAGGCTCCCTGCTCAGCTGGGAGTCTACTTGTCTCCCTCTTCCGCTGCCCCTCGCCCGGCTCATGCACTCTCTTTCTCTCCCCCTCTCTCTCAAAAATAAATAAATCTTTTTTAAAAATGCACGTACCCTTTGATATAGCAATCCCAGTTTTGAGAAGTAGCATTACTTGGTGAAAACTAGTTATTTTTTCTGTTATTGTCATCATCAGTATCAACATCATCATCACTATCCCTGTGCAGATACATATTCTGATGTGGAAAAACCTAGAAGGTATATTGTTAAATGGGAAGAAACAAGGTATGGAAGAATGTATAATATGCTACCACCGCATGCACACACACACACACACACACACACACACACGTGTTCATATTCATATACACTTGACTCTGTGTGGACTGCCTTTGAAAACTTTTTGAGAAACTAGTAACAGTAATTGCATCTGAGGAGGTAAACTAGATGGCTGGGGACAGGGGTGGAAGGAAGTTTTCACTATATACTCTCTTGTTATTTCAGAATTTTGTATCTTGCACATGTTAACTATTCAAATGTAATTTTTATAAAGAAAGAAAAAAATAGCCCCCAGACTCCATTTCAGACTGAACCTGCACTTGAGCTGTCTGGAAAGCTAGATATTTGTTTTCACGCCCAACAAGAGGGCAATGGATAAGTGGGTAATGGAATATTTGTATAATGAAATATGCTGCAGCCTTAACAATGACTGTCCACATTGTAAAGTCTATCCACAACACTGGAAAATGCAGACATGGTGTCAGATTTAAAAAGCATGATACATAATTTTATATAGAATATGATAGTAATTAGGTAAACTTAAAATGTAGCAGAGAAAAAATGGGGAAAATGTTGTGTCAGAGCTGTAACATTATGGTAATATTTTCTTCCTTCTACACATACGTATTTTACAATTTTTTGTTTATGAGCCCTTCATTTTTGTTCATTTTGTTGTTTATTCATAATTGACGTACAATATTATATTACTTCAGGTATATAATATAGTGTGATTCCATGCTCTTATATATTACAAATGATCACTTCAATAGCTCTAGTTACCATCTTTCACTACACAAAGCTGTTACAGTTTTATTGACTATATATCCTATGCTTTGCACTATATCCCTATGACTTCTCTGTTTAATAACTGGAAGTTTGTATCTCTTAATCCCCTTTACCTTTTTCACTCATGCTTCACCCCTTCCCCCTTCAGCAACCATGAGTTTGTTCTCTGTATCTATGAGTCTGTTTCTATTTTTGCTTTTTTTTTTTTTTTAGATTATACATATAAGTGAAATCATACGGTATTTGTCTTTCTCTGACTTATTTCACTTAGCATAATACTCTCTTGGTCCATCCATATTGTTGCAAATGGCTAGATTTCATTCCTTTTTATGGCTGAGTAATATTCCATCATATATATATATTCCATCCATACACACAGACACACACACACACACCATCTCTTCTTTATCCATTCATCTATCAGTGGACACTTAAGTTGCTTTCATAATATTGGCTGTTGTAAGTAATGCCACAGTGAACACAGGGATACATATATCTTTTTGAATTATAGTTTTCATTTTCCTTAGATAAAAAGTAAAATTATTGAATCATATGGTATTTCTATTTTTAATTTTTTGAGGAACCTCCATACTGTTTTCCATAGTGGCCTATCAAATTACATTCCTACCAATAGTGTACAGGGGCTCTCTTTTCTCCACAACCCCACCAATGCTTATTATTTCTTATCTTTTTGGTACTAGCCATTCTAACAGGTGTGAGGTGATTCTTCATTGTGGTTTTGATATGCATTTCCCTGATGATTAGTGATGCGGAATATCTTTTCATGTGTCTGTTTGCCATCTGTATGTCTTCTTTGGGAAAATGTCTGTTCAAGTTTTCCACCCATTTTTAATTGAGTTGTTTGTTCTTTTGTTACTGAATTGTATATGTTCTTCATATATTTCTGATATCAGCCCTCTTTTGGATATATCATTTGCAAATATCTTCTCCCATTCAGTAGGTTTCATTTTCATTTATTTTTTTAAATTTTTATTTATTTATTTATTTGACAGAGAGAGAGAGAGAGTGATCACAAGTAGGCAGAGAAGCAGTCACAGAGAGAGGAAAGCAGGCTACCTGCTGAGCAGAGAGCCTGATGCAGGGCTCAATCCCAGGACCCTGAGATCACGACCTGAGCAGAAGTCAGAGGCTTTAACCCACTGAGCCACCCAGGCGCCCCTTCATTTTCATTTAGTTGATAGTTTCCTTCACTGTGCAAAAGCTTTTTTGGTTTGATGTAGTACCATTTGTTTAGTTTTGCTATTGTTGCCCTTGCCTGAGGACACATATCCAAAAATTATTGTAAAGACCGATGTCATAGACTTACTGCCTCTGTTTTCCTCTAGGTTTCAGGTTTTGCATTTAAGTCTTTAATCATTTTAAGTTGTATTTTTGTGTATGATGTAAGAAAGCGGTCCAGATTCATTCTTTCTCATATATCTGTCCAATTTTCCCAATACCATTTATCAAAGAGACTGTTTTTTCCCTGTTGTATGTTCTTTTCTCTTTTGTCATAGATTAATTGACCATGTAAGTAAGGATTTATTTCTGGACTCTGTATTCTGTTCCATTGATTTTTGTGCCAGTATCAGACTGTTTTACTTCTATAATTTTGTAGTATAGTTTGTAATCAAGGAACATGGTACCTCCAGCTTTGTTTTTCTCTCAAGATTATTTTGGCTATGAGGGGTCTTAGGTTCCATACAAATTTTATTATTTTTTCTGGTTCTGTGAAAAATGCCATTGGTATTTTGATAGGGATTGCACTGAATCTGTAGACGGCTTTGGGTAATTTAGACATTTTTAACAATATTAATTTTTCCAATCCATTAGCATAGTATATCTTTTTTTTTTTAAAGATTTTATTTATTTATTTGACAGAGAGAGAGATCACAAGTAGGCAGAGAGAGAGAGGAGGAAGCAGGCCCCCTGCTGAGCAGAGAGCCCGATGCGGGGCTCGATCCCAGGACCCTGAGATCATGACCTGAGCCGAAGGCAGAGGCTTTAACCCACTAAACCATTCAGGTGCCCCTAGTATAGTATATCTTTCCACTTATTTTGTCTCACCTTTAATTTCTTTCATCAGTATCTTCAGCATATAGTTCTTACCTCCTTGGTTAAATTTATTCCTAGGTATTTTATTCTTTTTGATATAATTATAAATAGGATTGTTTTCTTAATTTCTCTTTCTGATAGCTCATTATTAGTGTATAGAAATGCAACAAATTTTGTATATTAATTTTGTATCCTACACTTTGCTGAATTTATTTATTCTAATAGTTTTAGGGTGGAGTCTTAGGGGTATTTTTTAGTTTTTTTTTTAATATGTAAGATCGTGTCTTCTGCAAATAGTGACAGTTTAACTTTTGCCTTTCCATTTTGGATGTGTTTTATTGTTTTTTCTTGCCTAATTTTTGTGGCTAGGACCTCTAATACTGTATTGAATAAAAGTGGCAAGACTGCTTATCCTTGTCTTCTTCCTGGTCTTAAAGGAAAAGCTCAGAGCTTTTCACTGTTGAGTATGGTATTAGCTGTGGGTTGGTCATACATGGCCTTTATTATGTTGAGGTAAATTTCATCTATACCCTTTTGTAGAGAATTTTTATAATAAAAGGATATTGAGTTTTATTAATTAATTAATTTTATTTTATAATGAAAGAATTATATTAAAATGGAAAAATACAAGTAGGGATTACTGGATGATGAGATTATGGACTATTTTTTTTCTTCATGGTTATACATATAAGAATAAACTAGTAACATTTTTTTTAAATAGAATACATCCATAATGGTGTCTGGAAAACAAGGAAGGGTACCATCAACAAGCAAGAAATTTTGAGGAATTTCTGAAAGAGAAGACAGCAGATGAGATCAGAATGATGGTAAAACCAGAGTAGAACAAACTACAACCTAAAACAGACTCAGTGGAGGACATTTCTACCTATAAGAATACTGGAGAAGCTTCAAACTTGGGGAATTAATTAATAACTACCTATAAATGAACTATAAATGTTATCCATGCCCTCCAACACAGAGAGAGATGTGGCAATATTTGCCCCTAGTTAAATTTTCTCTGAAGTGGAAAATTTCTTGGAAGAAGCTCCTTTTCTTGGGGATGGGATCAGAGATAGTAGAGATGTTACTGAGGCAATTATGGACTTCAGTACCAGACAAGGAAGACATTTTTTTAAAAGTAGGTTCATTCAGTCAGAGTACGACACCGTGATTCATCCCAAAGTGAATCTTTGACAGTTGTAGGGTTCTTAAGCCTGCTCCTTGCTCAACCACCCTAACGAGCAGCTCTTGTGTTGGCACGTGTCACCCATTCTATGAAGCCCACAGACTTCAGAGGAAATTCATGCCAGCTACTTACATTAATCAACTTACTTCTTCATCGTATATATGAACAAACAACTAAGGGCTACCCCAGAGAGGTGAGGGCATTCGAGAACATAACAGAGAAAGACCAAGGTACAGAAAGAAAATACCTGGAGTCTGAAATTGAGATAATATGAGACAGAAAAAATGTAGTCTGTGTGATTAGAAACTTCTTTCTCTGTTCTTGGATGTGTCTATGAGGGAAACTGCCTACATGGTTTCTCTCGCTGGCTTTTAGGTCCCACCGGGGTAGACTTCAGAGCAGGTGAGAGCATTGCATGTGACATGAGTCAGTCCCACAGTTATAATATTGAACAAAAGGGGCCAGACACAAAACAGTACAAACCATAGAATTCCAATGATACGAAGATCAAAATTAGATACAAAACTCATCTGTGCTGTAGGAAGTCAGGATCATGACTATTCTTTAAAGGGGAGGGGCAAGTGTCTCCAAGGGGTTGTAGCAAGGCTTAAGAGGTATGTTCACTCTGTGAAAATGTTCAGACTGCACACTTTAACAGTGATGAAAGCTATATACAACTAATCAAGAAGCTGTAACAGTTCAGAAACTTTTATACATTAGACAATATAGCATTAGAATATATAAAGCAAAACTGTTGGGAAAAACAAAGAAAATTTTAGAAATTATAAATAATAATGGTAGAATTAACCAACTCTTTCAGAAAGTGATAGCTCTGATAGAAAAATGTAGAAATATTGAGGATTTGAGCAATGAAATTAACCAGTTAATTAAATGTGTATGTGTATAACCCAATAAACATAGAAAAATATTCTTTGTAAATATTCAGGGAACATTGTGTGTACCACAATAAAATATCTCAATAAATTCCCAAGGCAGAAATCTCATAGACCATTTTTTTTAATCATAGTGCAGTAAAAGTAGGAACTAAAACAAATGGAAAGTGATTATCTCCAAGAATTAAGAAAATAAATTGGAAAATGACTCAAATTTAAAAAAAAGAAAAACTAAAATCAACAAGATAATTTAAGCAGGATGGCTGAATATAAGATCATATAAGGTCAACATACAAAAATTTAAAAATGTCTTCCCTCCCTCCCTCCCTCCCTCCCTCCCTCCCTCCCTTCCTTCCTTCCTTCCTTCCACAAAGTCTTATAGGCCCTTGCTGGGACTTTAGCATTTACTCTGAGGAAGGTAAGAAGCTGCTGGAGTAGCAATGGAAGTGGTGAGAAGTGGTTGGATTCAGGATATGGTTGGAATTTAGAGCTGAAAGTGATTTTTCTGATGGACTGGATAACAGGGTGTGAGAGAAAGGGAAGAGTAAGAGGTAATCCTTGCTTTGTAGCCTGAGCACAGCATGGTGGTGCCACTTACGGGGATGGGAAAGCCTCCAGGATGAGCAGATTTGATGGATAAGAATGGGATCCAGTGGGGTGAGAATGAGGAATTGTTGTTTTGACATGTTAGCTAGAGGTGTTTATGGATATCTAGGTAGATATGTCATGTAGACAGTATGATAAGTCTGGGGTAGACATAAAAATTTGAAGTCATCAGTTATATAGGTGGTATTTGTAATTATGAGATTGGACGAGATCCCCTATGAAGTGAGTACAGATTGAGAAGAGAAGACAATTGTGGTAAGCCAGAGCTGCTCCCAGTCAAAGGAGACTGAGCTGGATTTATTAGTGAAGGAGGAGGAGAAATAGGAGGTGTGGTTTCCCAGAAAGCAACTGAGGAGTGTTTTAAGGAGGGAGTGATCAGTGATCAACTGTGTCAGAAGTTGTTGAGAGGGATGCCTGGGTGGTCCAGTTGGTTAAGCATCTGTCTTGGGTTCAGGTCATGATCCCAGAGTCCTGGGTTCGAGTCCCCATATCAGGCTCCTTGCTCAGCAGGAAGCCTGCTTCACCCTCCCCCTGCTTGTGCTTTTTCTCCCTCTCTCCCTCTCTCGGACAAATTAAAAAGAAAAAAGGGGAGAGAGTTGTTGAGAAATTGAGACAAGGACTGAGAAATTAATTCTGTTAACTAGTGAACATGGAAACCATGCCTATCATTTAGTAAGCACTCAGATATCACAGGTTATATGGAGAAATGTCATAGGGAATAAACATTAAAACCAATATAAACGCACTGTTCTTGGCAAGAGATATTTTTGCAGTGAAGAAAATAAAAATTCTTCAGAAATGAGTTCACTCTTCCATTCTTTTTCCCTAACCCTTGAGGTTTTGGCTTAAAATAAGCAAGTACCCAGACCTAGGGAGCTAGTCTAGCCTTCAGTCATCCTGGTCCTACAGATCATAGAGAAATGAAGTGTTTTCTTAGTCTGTTTTGTGATTTAAAGACTCTCCAAACTTGAAATGGAATGTTGCTCTTCTGGGAAACAGGACAGCCACTTATTCAACCTCCCTGTGCTTCAATTTCCTCATCGACAGAAGGGAAGTAATAGTAGTAGCAATGTCATAGTGTGTAACAAGGATTACAAGGGTTAATCTGTACAAAGAATAAAATAGTACTTGGCATAGAGAAAATACTAACTAAGCATTAAATATTTATTATCTTTTTTTTTTAAGATTTTATTTATTTATTTGACAGAGAGAGAGAGAGATCACAGGCAGGCAGGCAGGGAGAGAGGGGGAAGCAGGCTCCCCGCCGATCAGAGAGCCCAATGTGGGGCTCAATCCCAGGACCCTGAGACCATGACTTGAGCCAAAGGCAGAGGCTTTAACCCACTGAGCTACCCAGGCACCCCTAGATATCTATCTTATATTGATATCAATGTCCTCCAGTTGAAGCCCACAGGAACACACCTATAGTCAAAAAAGTAGTCTTCGTCAACTTGTTGCAGCAAAGGAGACATACACCATGGGAACCATGGGGTGTCTAAGCAAGAGGATATTAGAGGAGATTTATAGGATATGGACTTGTATTAGATAATTTGGGAGAAGGTTCAAAGATCATCTGGATTGGGTGCTGTCAGAAAGTGGGAATAATTCCATGATTGAATATTTTAAGTCTTATCTAGAGGGTGGGAGGAACTAATAAGCAGGTGTAAGGCGTAAATAGTAAAGAAGCAGCAGCATTCATTTTAGTCAGCATGGGGGGATGCTTAGTCATTTCTGTAGTTTGGACAATGTTCACATCTTTGTGTCTGACATGATTATAGAGAGGTCTTGTCTGATGGTGGTGATCTGCGAAATTGTTTATGTTCCATAGGAGCACACCGTGGCCTAACTGGTAGTGCCAGGTCCGAGCTGTCAGGGGTACCATTTTTCTTTCTCAGTCTGTACAAAGTGACATGTGTTTTGAGGGGGTGATTAGAAGACTCTGTGAAATTTCCTCTGACAACATCTGAGTAATGAGTCATCAAGGAGAACCTGGGGAGGTGGCCACAGAGTAAATTCCAAATATTTAGATCTAGGTGTACCCATCATCTCTGCTTTGCGGATGGTCCACTCCCCAAAAGCTCTAAGAAAGGGATAGAAATTTAGGGGGTCACCCAAAGAGATAAAATAGGAAGTAACAGGATGGAGGGAAGAGAGTCTGGCATGCACTCCAGGATGAGATGGCATTCTTCTTGGTGACCTAAAGCCATCACAAACAAGTGGAGGAACTAGCTTCGCAGAGGATGACCTCCTCTGAAGGACAGAGCCCCTGGGAACTCCCAGCTAGAATGTACTTCAGGAAAATTGAACTGTCAAAAAGAACTATCAAGGAGGAGTGAGGAGCAAGGGTGAGGTTTCCAGGGGCCTGAAGTGTAAAATACTCAGGAGGGTTGGTGCATGTGGCCAGAAGCCTAGGAAGGTATCTTTTGAATCAGATATTCATTGAAGAAACCTAGTAGAATCAGGAGAAACCAATGCAAGGGGTCCAGAAGGTTGTGAAACCTTGATGCTAGCCATCATCTGCCTCAGGCTAGGAGGTTTTTTATTTACAGTCTCAGCAACTGCCCACTCTGTACCTAGTTAAGGCCTTGTTTATATTTTGCTTGCCTTTCTCCATGTAAAATTAATCTGTAAAACCATGGGACTCCTAAGGGAAGATCAGGCCATGTTGACAGAATTGATCAAGGCAACCTGATGCTGGACCAGTTTCAGAATCTGGAAAGGCCAAACAGAGTGGCCTCACGCAGAGACTCAGAGAGTTAGGCTGTGAGGCCTAGAGACCCTTCCTACCTGGGTTTTCTCCCACAGGGCCAAGAGCAGAATGTGAATACTGGCACACTATCCTCACCTTTCTTCTACACTGTATATTCTCCGTGACATTCCATAATTCACCATGTAAAGTTGGGGTCTGTGAGTTTGGATCCAGGGAGATCCAGACTTTGAACTCAGCCTCCTTTGGGTATTAGTTCTCTGATCTTATATATGGACTCTACACGGCAGTTTCCCCAATCCATAAAACGTAGCCATTCCACTTATACTGCAAGGCTCTTGTGAGATAATGTTCGTAAAAAGGCAAGCCCAGATGTTGGAAACAAAGGACAGTGATGGCCAGTCAAACCTACATCTATGCTACCTTCCATATATCATGTCAACTGGGAACATTCTAGGAGAGAACTTTTTAAATGACTTTGAAATTAAAGAACTCAAAATGGATAAAAGACCTCAACGTGAGGAAAGAATCTATCAAAATTCTAGAGAAGAACATAGGCAGTAACCTCTTCGACATCAGTCACAGCAACTTCTTCCAGGACATGTCTCCAAAGGCAAAGGAAACAAAAGCAAAAATGAACTTTTGGGACTTCGTCAAGATAAAAAGCTTCTGCACAGCAAAAGAAACAGTCAACAAAACAAACAGGCAACCCAGGGAATGGGAGAAGATATTCGCAAATGACACTACAGACAAAGGTTCTGATATCTAAGATCTATAAAGAACTCAACACTCAAAAACCAGATAATCACATCAAAAAATGGGCAGAAGACATGAGCAGACACTTCTCCAAAGAAGACATACAAATGGCTAACAGACACATGAAAAAATGTTCATCATCATTAGCCTTCAGGGAGATTCAAATCAAAAACACACTGAGATACCACCTTACACCAGTTAGAATGGCCAAAATCAACAAGACAGGAAACAAATATTGGAGAGGATGTGGAGAAAGGGGAACCCTTTTACACTGTTGGTGGGAATGCAAGTTGATACAGCCACTTTGGAAAACAACATAGAGATTCCTTAAGAAATTAAAAATAGAGCTACCCTATGACCCTGCCATTGCACTACTGGGTATTTACCCCAAAGATGCAGATGCAGTACAAAGAAGGGCCACATGTACCCCAATGTTCATAGCAGCAATGGCCACAATCGCCAAACTGTGGAAAGAGCCAAGATGCCCTTCAACAGACGAAGGGATAAAGAAGATATGGTCCATACATACATTGGAATATTATGCCTCCATCAGAAAGGATGAATACCCAACTTCTGTATCAACATGGACAGGACTGGAAGAGATTATGCTGAGTGAAATAAGTCAAACAGAGAAAGTCAGTTATCATATGGTTTTACTTGGATGTGGAGCATAAGGAAAAACACGGAGGACATTTTGAGAAGGAAAGGAAAGGTGAATTGGGGGAAATCAGAGGGGGAGATGAACCATGAGAGACTGGACAATCTGAAGGCTTTGGAGGTGAGGGGGATGGGGATTGGGCGAGCCTGGTGGTGGGTATTGAGGAGGGCACGTATTCCACGGAGCACTGGGTGTGGTGCATGAACAATGAATCTTGGAACACTGAAAAAATAAAATAATAATTAAAAAAAGGACTAAATATTAAAAAAGTTGTATTGACTAACATAATGCTTAACTGTCAGAAAATTGTTACAAAGGAGATATTTATTCTTTTGCCCTATTATGTTTCCTCATTCTAAACATCAAATTTTCTAAGAATAGCAAATGAAGGATATACAACACATACCAATAGCCAGAAAAATACTTTGCTGAATTTATGTTGCCACCAAAGACCCTGAAATTTGGCCCCAGTGATTAAATGATTGTATGTGTTTAAAGCATCATTCAGTTTATCTACAGTCATTGAGTTAAGGCAACTTTTTATGATGCAATATGGTTTTGATTTGTGCAAAATCAAAATAAGATTACTTATCCTTGAAGTTTAATAAACTGCAATAAATTGCATAAAACTGCAATTTATGACATTTGGTTATTCAGGGTGAAATAGAAAACAACCAAGATGTCCAGAAACATTGCCTGGGGGAAAAGGGCTAAGATAACAGAAGGAAGTCATAACCAACTATAGTGCTCATTTTATCTAGATTATCACAGTATTTATTTATTTTTAGTATACTAAAAGGCATAGTTTTAAGCAAAAGTTTAAAATTTAATTCCATTCTTGTTTTCTCTGCTAAGTAAAATTTCTACCCTGGAAGCAAATATTTTAGTGCTAAGTATGTATAGGAGGGCTACAAAATGAAATTGTGGGCCTCTATTAGTGGTGACAGATAAACCAACTTAGCAGGAAATGAGATCATATACTTTCAGGAAAGGTGATTGAAGTGACCACTCTTGCCATTTTCTCCATCTTGTTCATGGTTTTTTCCTCACTTCACTCAGGTCTCTGCCTAAAATGTCTTCTTCAGAGACAGCTCTTCCCTGACCCCACGTCCAGCCTTAGTCTTCATCATATTGCGTATCTGTCTAGCTTATATTTCCTTGTGTGTTGTCTGTCCTCCCCATTAAAATGTAGACTTTTTATGAGCAGTAATTTGGTTCAGTTTCATATCCCCATCACCTGAGGCAGGTGTTCATAAACATTTGTTGAATGACTAATGAATGAATGAATAAACAAAGGAAAGCATGAATTAATGGTGAGCAGTGTAGGGGGCTTTCAGGCAAATGCCTGTGGCCGGGCAGGAGGAAGTGGAATAGCTACAAACCATTGTCCAGGATGCTGCCCTGAGGGTCACTGAATGAATGGGGTAGAAAGAGGGAATATTGGCTGGCATTCATGTCAGTTCTACTCAGCACACCTCCTCAGATTTGTGAACTTCTATCCCTAGTTCTGAGGCAGTGCTCACAGGGAGCCTTGGTTACTGTTTCTCTCCATCTGATTTCCTTGTATTTAAAGGGTAGGACTGTGAACACAGAATTTGAAAGGTGACCTAGTTGACATCTGTGCCAATAAGAACTTTTAACAGAGGTGCCCAAATTTGAGCAGATGGGCTAAAGCTGAGCCTGGAACACATCTTCCGAAGGCATGCAGCCAGGGAGATAAGGATACCTGGTGGACGCATGGCAGAATGGGAGCAGACAAGAATAAGGTCCCATCCAAATCTGACGTACTCTTTGTGACTATGTGAGCTTGATAGGGCACTAGCTGTATTCTCATTCTCTCCCTCAAAGGAGGAGCATCAAGGAAAGGCTTATCCTCCAGAAATGATTTGCTGCTTCAGTTTAGGGGGTGAGAAACCTACGCCCTGGTCATATGGAACTTTAGCTTGCCAGGGACACCACCCCTCCTAGTCCTATACCACTGAAGTTATAGGCTCTTATCTCATCACAAAAGCAATGTAGGCACTGAACTCTCTATAAGGACCATATCAAGTGATCCAATTGGGAAAAGTTAATTCTACTAAGTCAAGAAAGTGGCACTGGGCTTCCAATAAAGGAAGGAAAACTGAGAGAAGTGAGTAGTGATCTTCCCTCTTTACAGCAATATGGTTTGATTCTCTTTGGTGAAGTCCCTTTGGTGAACTTCCCTTTGATGAAGTTTCATTTTGAAGTGATTACTACTTAGATACTCTTAACTTTTCAATTTGATAAAGCTTAGAATATACTAGCATTATTTGCCGTTGCACCCCACCCCATGGTAGAATGTAAGGGTCATAGAGCAAATAGATGGGCCTTTGGGATCTTCTTACTAGAGAAGTCCACATCTGAAATGCATTTGTTTACATTATAAATTTTAGGCAAAATTATATCATTTAAATATATATGTGTATTTATTTAAAGATATATATTTGTTTAAATATATATCTAAATGCAATCCCCCATATACTCGTATATGTACGAATGAGTATCAGAATATTCTCTTTGGGGTTCTATACGTTATGTAAACATTTATAGGGAGCAAGTAGAAATACCAACATGTCGATTATATTGCTACACAGCAGTATAATATAATTATAACATTTTTCCAAAAACATTTTGAAGCATTGCTTTGAAATTTATACCTAAGTTTAAGGACAAATGTAGGAGAAGTGGGTTACTGGGAGATTTCACTTTAAAAAACTCTAGAAATCAAGTTATATAGTTCATAAAATAATTAGATTAGAATTTTAAAAATAATGTTTTGACTTTAAAACTTTATTGTTGGAAGGAAAGAAAATATGCTGTTGCTGGCTTTGGTTATACCTCTGTTTTTGTGTTTGTGATTGATGTATCTGTCCTTTTCAAATACAAAAATTTAGTGTTCTATTATCCATCCTATGCAGTACACATCACTATAGGCGCAAACCTGGACATAAACAGGAGCTCAGCAAAAACCTAAAGTAATAATAATTTAACCAGTAAGAGGGCGCCTGGGTGGCTCAGTACGTTTAGCGTCTGCCGTCAGCTCAGGTCATGATCCCCAGGTCCTGGAATTGAGTCCCCATATCAGGCTTCTTGCTCAGTGAAAAGCCTGCTTAGCCCTGTGAAAAGCGTGCTTATCCCTCTGCCTGCAGCTCCCCCTGCTTATTCTCTCTCTCTCTCTGATAAATAAAATCTTTTAAAGGAAGGAAGGGAGGGAGGGTTTTTCTTCTAACCACTTGAATTTCAGTGCTTTAGGCAGGACATGGATCTCCAGTTCCCCATGGTCTCCATTTCTCCCTACTATCTTACATTACCAGGCTTTTTATATACACTAATGACGGTGAAGTCATTCAAGTTTTCTTGTATCTCGGATAGTTTGGAAGGTATTACACTCAATCTACAATTGTCAGAAGGATTGTTAAAGTTTAGTGCATA
Organism: Procyon lotor; assembly: GCA_028646535.1. Taxonomy (NCBI): domain Eukaryota; kingdom Metazoa; phylum Chordata; class Mammalia; order Carnivora; family Procyonidae; genus Procyon; species Procyon lotor. Next base: position 3,708,977 of record CM053615.1, on the reverse strand, counting down.
TGAATTTAAAGTGTGTATTTTTAGTGTTCATAATAAATGTAGGTATCTTTTAAATGTTGGATAGTTTTTCATAAAAAAACATAAACAAAATGTGTAAGCCTGACGATTCACAGACATGTACCCTGGGGCAAATAATACATTATATGTTAATAAAAATTAAAAAAAAATTAAAAAAAAAAAACGTAAACATACCCATTTGTTTGTGTGGTGTCTACAGGCAGTAGAGAGTACACTCCTTCAAATGAGTTTAAGTGAAAAGAATTTAATGAAGGGACTGTCCCGACTGCAGGCAGGGTTTAAAGTAATCACAAGGGACAGTGAGGCACCCAGGGGTGACAAACAGCAAGCAACCATTAACACTGAGGCTGGAAGGGGAAAAGGAAGGACAGTGTTAACCAGAGCCCAGTGAGGCCTGGAGCTGTGAAAGACAAAGCCTGAAATGAGCTATGACGCTAGGAAAACACTGCCAGTTGGAAATCTAGAAAGGAAAACTGAGCCCAGTCTGCTGCCAACTGGATTTAAGGCCAGGATATGGCTGCCATTCTCTGTCTTCCTACTCTTCAGTCTTGCACATTTCAGAGTAAGAATGTCCTGCCATCATATACACTGCTAACATAGTCCCTTGCCAAATAGGCAAGGAATTCAACTGAAAGATTATTTGTATAATCATCTACAGGAAATTGTGGAATTTAACTTAAATGTCTCCTTTTTTTTTTTTTTAACAAAAACCCACTTTAGAATGTAATTAATTTATAAACTCTAGGAAGACATAAAAATAGACTCTAATAAGGGGAAAAACATACTCTGTTCTTGGGTAGAATGACCTAGCAGTTCTTCCTAAGTAAATTTATAAATGTATGCAGTCCTAATTTTAAAAAATCAACAAACTATTTTATAGAGTTGGATAAGTTGATACTAAGGTTTTTATTAAAATGCAAATATGTAATAAACATTGAAAAAATAAACTACAAGGATATATTAGCTTAAGCAGGCATTAAAACATACTATAATGCACCCATAGTTATAATAGTAAGGTACTGATACATGAAGAGACAAATTGGCCACTGGAATAACATGTCCAGAGGCAGGGTTGAGTATGTATAGAAGCTTAGTGAACTCAAATCACTGGAAGGAGGGGCGGGTAAAGATGGGACTTTCCTTTTCTTTCAAATTTTAGGATTGCTTATTCTAGCTCTGTGAAAAATGTTTTTGGTATTTTGATGGGGATTGCATTAAATGTGTGAATTGCTTTGGGGAGTACAGACATTTTAACAATATTGGTTGTTCCAGTCCATGAACATGGAATGTCTTTCCATTTCTTTGTGTCATCTTTTATTTCTTTCATCAGTGTTTTACAGTTTTCAGAGTATAAGTCTTTCTTTGGTTTGGTTTTTCCTAGGTATCTTATTATTTTTGGTGCAGTTATAAATGGGATCGATTCCTTGATTTCTCTTTCTGCTGCTTCATTATTGGTGTATAGAAATGCAACAGATTTCTCTATGTTGATTTTGTATCTTCCAACTTTACTGAATTTGTTCATGAGTTCTAATGGTTTTTTGGTGGAGTCTTTGGGTTTTCTATGTAGAGTATCATGTCCTCTGCAAATAGTGAAAATTTTACTTCTTTCTTGCAGATTTGGATGCCTTTTATTTCTTTATGTTGTCTAACTGCTATGGCTAGGATTTCCAGTACTATGTTAAATAAAAGTGGTGAAAGTATACATCCCTGCCTTGTTGAGGGAGGAAAAGAAAAAAGCTCTCTGATGGTCTCTAATGGCATTTGTTGGTCTCACTGAAGTTTGCGAACAAACCTAAAACCAGTATGTCCCATTTAGAGAACTGATTGTAGGAAGGGTCCTGGAAGGACTAGGCAGCAAAAGATCAACTTAATGGCTTGACCTTTCTTTGTCATTTGTTTACCTTTGTAGAAGTAAGTGCCTGAGGGACCAATGACCTTATTATTTCACTTCCATTTCCTGCCATTCCTGCCATTCCTGCCATTCCTGAATATGGACAGTATGTTGGAAATCCTATTTTCATTAACTCCTCTAAGTGATTCTAGACATATTAATATTTTGCCCCACATTTAAAGAGATTTGCTGGACATTTTTAGCAGCCTCTTTAAAAGTCAGTTAACATATTGTATTCTTTGTATTTACTCAGTCCTTCATAATGTTATTAAAATATTTTTATCCATTTCAACTTTAGTAGAAAAAGACACCAACAGGTTGCCACCATCTTAAATCTCGGGTACTTGAAGACCACTAAAAGGTCAAGATGCTCTTTTCAGAGGACCTGAACCCTGAGTCAGTTACAGATTTAGTATGTGACCCCTAATCTTTACTGTGCAGAGTCTAACTTCCTTATATTCATAAAGAATGAACTTGTGCTGAGATAACTAGATGTCCACATGCAAAAGAGTAAAGTTGAACCTTTACTTCACACCATATATAAAAATTAACTCAAAATGGATCAAGTATCTAAATATAAAAGCTAAACCTATAAAACTCTTAGAAGAAAACATAGGGGCAAATCTTTATGATCTTGGGGTTGACAGTGGTTTCTTGATTTAACAACAAAAGTATAAGCAACAAAAGAAAAAAATGAATTGGACTTCATAAATATTAAAAATTTGTATGTGTGAAAGAACACTGGGTGAGTGTAAGAGAAAATATTGGCAAAATTTATGTCTGATAAAGATCTAGTGTCTATCATATCTGAGCAACTCCTGTAACTCAAAAACAAAAATAAAAACAACCCAATTTAAAAATAAGCAGGACTAGAATAGACATTTCTCCAAAGAAGGTAATATGAATGGCCAACGAATGCATTTAAAAAATTATTAGTTATTAGGGAAATTCAAGTCAAAACCACAATGAGGGATGCCTGGGTGGCTCAGTCTGTGAAGCATCTGCTTTTAGCTCAGGTCATAATCCCTGGGTCCTGAGATCAAGTCCTGCATTGGGCTCCTTGCTCAGTGGGGAGCCTGCCTCTCCCTCTGCCTGCTCTTCCCCCTGCTTGTTTGATCTCTTGCTCTCTCTCTCTCTCTCTCTGAAAAATAAATAAAATCTTTAAAAACAAAAAAAAAAACCACAATGAGAAACAATTTCAAACCTAATACAATGGGTAGAATTTAAAAAAAAAAAAGGAAAATAATGTGTATTGGCAAAGATATGGAAAAATAGTAACTGCCATACATTGCCATAAGAATGTAAAATGGTACAGCCATCATTGGTTTGTTTTTTGTTTTTTTTGTTTTTTGTGGTTCCTCAGTAAGTTTAACATAAAGTTAAGTGAGCTAGCATTTCCACTCCTAGGCACATACTCAAAAGAACTGAAAATCAAGTGTTCAAACAAAAACTTACAAGAATCATCATAGCACCACTATTCACAATAGCCAAAAAGTAGAAATCTTAATGTTCATAAACTTATGAATGGGCAAACAAAATGTGGTATACCTATAAATGGAAAGTTATTTAGCCATAAATAGGAATGAATACTG
>CM053615.1:3601524-3705376 GCA_028646535.1 Procyon lotor | reverse complement strand
AAAAAAAAAAAGAGAGAAAGCAGATTAATGGTTTCCACGGATTGGGGTTGATGGGGAATAATTGCTTAATGGGCATGGGGTTTCCTTTTGATGAAAATGTTATGGAATTAAATAGTATTGATGGTTGCACAACATTGTAAATGTCACTGAATTGCACACTTTAAGATGATGAATTTTCTGTTATGTGTGTTTTACCACAATAAAAATAAACCTCAGGGTTAGAGAGATTAATGGGACCAGATATGCATCATTTTTACCAAATGGCAGATGTAGATTTGATCTGCAAGTCTAGTGGAGTAAACACAGCTCTTGCTTCCACTGCTTATACAATCCTTCTACCTGCTCTCAGCAAACAAGATGTTTTAGCTCCACACTGGGTGTGGTGCATGAACAATGAATCTTGTAACACTGAAAAAATAAAAGTATTTGGGGGAAAAAAAATTTCTCTCTATTGAATTGCCTTTTAACTTTTGTCAGAAATCAATGACCATATATATGTGGCTGTGAAAAAAAAATAAAATAAACCTCAGAAGAATGATTATGAGTGAGGGACATGGGCTAAGAGCAGGTAGCAGGGATGGGGACTGGACAGAAGTGATTCTCAGAGGATTAGTTTGAAGACTGTTGTAAATCCAAGTTACCCCACTGTTGGTGAGCTTGTGTTGACATGCTGCCTCTTTTATTCAAGGCACTTCCTGGTCACTTCTGGTTCTAGAGACAGCTCCCACTTGCTCATCCTTCTACATACAGATTGAGGTGGCTGCTTTCCTCCCCTCTTCACTCCCTGCTTCACATTTTGGGTTCCCGGTTGAGGCAAGACTCTACAGAGCAGACTGTACTCTCTTGCTTGCCTCAGAACATTAAGCCCTTCCCATTTCAAGATGTTGGTATAGCTTTCACCTCAAAAAAGCAGATGAGGGGACATACGGATGACAGATTGTTGGGAGTTATATAGGTTTAAGCAATTTCAAAAAGTTCTCATAATAGTTACTTGCTGTTTTAATTTTTTATATATTTGAAAAGGCATGTATTGAGTACCCACTATATTTTATGTTGTAGAAATAAGCCTGTCACAGCCTGTGCTGCTATATAGACAAATTACTACAAACTTAGTGGCTTAAAACAACACAGATTACTACTGGACATCAGAAGTCTGACACAGGTCTAAAATCAAGGTGTCTTGCAAGGCTACATTCCTTTCTGAGAATCTAGGACAGAATCTCTTTAGCATTTTCCACTTTCTAGAGGTCATCTGCATTCCTTGGCTGGGGGTTCTCTTCCTCCATCTTAAAAGCCAGCAACATCACATCTCTCTTTTAAAAAAAAATTTATTTCATTTATTTTTGAGAGAAAAGGAGAGAGAGTGTGAGTGGGGGGAGGGGCAGAGGGAGAGGGAGAGTGAAGAGAAAATGCTCAAGGAGACTCCCTACTGAGCATGGAGCCCGACACAGGGCTTGATCCCAGGACCCTAAGATCATGACCTGAGTGGAAACCAAGAGTCGGCCTCTTAACCAACTGAGCCACTCAGTTTAAAAAAGAAAGAAAGAAAGAAAATTAACTCCAGGGGCACCTGGGTCTCCAGCTCAGTGTCCTGAGTTAAAGCCCTGTGTTGGGCTCCATGCTGGGTGTGCAGCCTACTTAAAGAAAAAATTTTTTAACTCTAGTATACTTAACATACAGTGTTATGTTAGTTTCAGGTGTACAATATAGTGATTCAACAATTCTATACATTACTCAGAGCTCATCATTAGGGTATCTTAATCCCTTTCACCTAATTCACCCATACCCACCACCTCCTCTCTGGTAACCCTCAGTTTGTTCTCTATAGTTAAGAGCCTGTTTTTTTGTCATTGTTGTTGTTGTTTCTCTTTTTTTGTTTTTGCTTATTTGTTTCATTTCTTAAATTACACATATGAGTGAAACCATGTGGTATTTATTATCTCTTTTTTGTATTTACCTTTACACTTTTAAGAATTTGTGTGTTTAGATTGGGTCCACATAGATAATCAAGGATAATTTTCCCATCTCCAGGTCTGCTCCCTTAATCACATCTGCAAGGTTCATTTTGCCACATTAGGTTATATATTCACAAGTTCCAGGAATTAGGGTATGGACGTCTTTAGGGGGCCAGTGTTCTGCCTACATATATACATACATACATATATGTATATATATACATATATATCTCCATGCAAACATCTGGTTATTGCAGCATAACTCAACCTCTTCCCACCAAACTAAATGAGAAGTTCCTTGAATACAGAGCCTGTACCTTATACATTTCTGAGTCCTGCTTAGCATATAGCGCATTATTTTGTGTGTATTAAGTAACTATATTTTTTTGGTTTATAACTGTCATTTCCTTAGACATACAGGCCAAAGGATGGCTTTTGTGTATTTTTAAATCTTTAGTTTGTTGCCTACACACAGTAAACAGTGAATAAGCTACCTGACTCATCTTTACATGCACCATATCTGCTTTGCCTACATAGCACTAGAGTACAGCATGGACCTATGGAATCTTCCTTCATTCTTTCTACTTTCCACTTCCAGTTGCCATCCTATTGTTTAACATCAAAATGCTTTACTGGCCTCTCAGATGATATAAATTAGTTTAGGTATGCCATCTAATGGCATTTTAAGGAAGTATTCATTTTTATCTGAGTGATACTTAGTTTACTGAGTTTATCTACCATCCTCAGTAACAGAAGCCATCCAAATCAATGGGAAACTAAGTTTGCTAATGATTTGAAAACATCATTATAACTAGTAGTGTGAATCCCTTCCAGCTCAGTTTGAACCAAAGTTGTTCATAAAAAAAATTTTTCTGATTTAAAGCCTTTTATAAATTTTTACTAATCAGACTCCAGTGACTGATTTAATTTCATGACTAACTTACTTAAATTGAAAACTTATTTGTTTCCATCTTCAAAATGCATTATATTAAATCCCTGCCAATCATTAATTATAATTATGTAGCATCATAGAATAAGAAAAGGCAGAGGTCTCAAGCTAGGCTTTGCGTCACTGTCCCGTGGAGAGCTTAAACAATAACATGCCTGGCCATGAAGAGATCTTATTGGTCTAGATGGGACTACACATCCCAAGGCCCCCAGATGAATAGATTATACAGCCAGCTAGGAACCTGGACACTGGTATGAGATGTAGCTGAATATCTAATTCTGGTCCCTTTCCTTGAATGAAAAAAAACCAAACCAATAATATGGAATTATTCAGTTATGAGTTATCTTTTTTACCAAAAAAAAACCCAAAAAATAGAACTAAGAAAAAGCCACTGGGAAAAGAATTCTAGTCATTAGGCTTTTCTTTACTAAAAGTTTTGTTTTATTTCTTCTATTTACCCTTTTTATTGAGATGCCCTTAAATAGGAAAAGAGCCAAAAGACATAACTATCCCAAGCTAAATGCATTAGTATATATGGTATTTCAACTGGGATTTTAAAAATCTTTTAAAGAAGTTGCAAAGACATGTAATCTTCTATTCCAACGGCTCATTCCTTACATTTGCTGAGTCCTTCTCAGTCCCAGGGGCTCTGGGATATGAGGTCAATTCCAGGCCAGCTTTAGCTGTTTGGGTTCACTCGACATGTAGGATGGAACCTACCTATACGTAGCTGCAGGGGTATTGTGATCATTGGTACTCATTTTATTATGCCTCAAAACTTTTATAAATATGTTCTCCAGTATGTATCAAATGTTTTGTGATACTTTTTTTTTTTCAATAAAAGAATAGCTCTAAGCCCTAGGAATGATGTTAGAAGTTTAATTCCTTTAAATGAGGAACATTTGGGGACCCACCTGATTTTCCAGAATTTCTACAGATTATGTTTCTCTCTAGGCTGTCCTAGTTAGGATCAGAACTTAAGTAGCTTTAGGGTTGGAAAGCTGCTCCAGCCATGTTGATCTATATCCTCTTTGTCATGTTTCATTAAAATTAGAAGATAAATAATAAAGTGTATCCTGATCAACAAGGAAAAATTAATCTTCTTAACCAAACACAAACACATGTTGGGAGGAGAATCAATCTGCATGGGCCAGGAGCGTTCCAGTACTTTTTACTGTGTAGGCCAAGGATACAGGCTCTGACTGCTGTTTACATGGGCCATTTCTCAGGGTTGTGTTTGCAGTAAGGAACCCGAGAGATGAAGTAACATGTCTTACCTAAGAGCAACCTTGCCGACCACTCATGGCAAAAGTAGTAGATTCCGCAGTTTTCTGTTCCTCAGTTACGTCACGAACCCACTGTATCCACCTCAGCATCCAATTAAGTCTGTCTCTATGCCCTCCATGACATGTGGGATACATACAAAGCATCTCATGCTTACAATGAACATACTCATGCTCCTGGTGGCGTTGTAACAAGTCTCCCACCAGTATCTGTGAAGCAGCAACGGACTAAATTGTTAACCTGCCAGTTGGGTAAAATCCCAGGCCCTTCACAGAGCCTGCCAGTTTGAGTGACAAGGAAGAGATACTGATGGAGACACGGCATTTTGAAAGTGAAAAGACAAGGGCCCTTGTTGGTTGAGCTATCAGATACAAAAGACTCTCTGAGATCAGGTAGGAAATAGTCTCACCAGATGGTAGTAAGAGTGGGAAGGTACAGGAAGGTCTCTCACTGTCCAGTGTGTTAAATGGCACTGAACAACAAAAGGTAGAATCCAAATAAGCCGCCCTGGTGGTTCTGATTGTGGCCCCTTGTCCTGTGGAGTGGGAGAGGGAAAGGATGTTACCAAGAAGATAGGGCAGTAAGTCCCACAGCCCTGCCAAAAGGTGGGCAATGTGGTTGTGGCTGAAGGGAGGCCCTTTGAAATGGAGAGGAAATGCAAAGCCTTGCTTTCTGGCAGTCAGCTCTTCTCTCCTTCTAACTTCAGCTGCTTTAGGGAGGAAGGTTGGTGCTGAAGAACTTCAGAGAGGAGAGAGGAGGAATTCACATGTTTATGGCTCTGTTGGATACAGGTGCCCAAGTACACTTGGTCCCATATGGGAAGGGTGAACTCAGCACCAGGATGGCCCAAAGAGCTGGGGGGGCAGAGCAGTGGTACCAGTAGAGACTAAAAGAATGATGCCCCTGAACACAGTGCCTTCCAGAAACCAGGGGTGTGCAGGGGAGGAAGCAGCACCAATTTTGGAATGAGCCAAAGGGCAAAAGGCTGTCCTTTTCCCTTTGCAGTCCCCAGTGTTCCCCAGTCATGAGACAGTATAGTCTCCTTAACTACAAAGATAACCACAGCTATGACAACAATTTAACTCCTATGTTAAATTCTTTGGTGTCTCTTCCCATAGAGGAAAAAAAAAAGCATTGGAATTCAACTGATAAGAGTTTGAGCAACATTTCAGTAAAAGGGAAATGAAAGTGATCATTGAGCTGATTCAAGATACTGACTGCAGTTATGTCCTCTGCATATAAATGTATGATGAAATTGTGTTACTTGCTTATATTATAAATATTCATAGTAATAAGGAGACATTCTGTCATTCAGGGATTCCCTGACCCCTTCCAGGTGGTCTATTAGAAGCAATATAGAGTCCCAAGGAGAAAAACAGGAAATCACAGCCAATTTCCAGAGAGGTCATTGCCTCTACAGCATCACCACCTGCAAACACAGGCACCAAATACCTCCTGCATTAGTTTCCTGGGACTGCTATAACAAAGCACACCACAGATTAGGTGGCTTAACAACAGAAATTTATTGTCTCCGTTCCAGAGACTGGAAGTCCAAAATTAAGGTGTCAGCAGGCTGTGGGATGACATGTGGGATACATACAAAGTATGTAAGTTGGTTTCTTTCCAGGGCTATGTGTCAGGATCTGTTCCACACCTCTCTCCTTGGCTTATAGATAGCTGACTTCATAGTCCCACACCATTCTCTGTGTAGGCATGCCTCTGTGTCCAAAGCTCTCCATTTTATGAGGACAGCAGTCATATATTGGATTAGGGCCCATCCTGATGACTTCATTTTAACTTGATTGACTCTGTAAAGACTCTCTCTCCAAAGATATCACATTCTGAGGTAGTAGGAGTTAGAACTTTAACATATGAATGGTGGGAAGGACACACAGTTCAACCCAAAGCATACTCTTTTCAAAAAGGGGAGGCAGCATTGGCTACTACTGACTCTTGTTAAAAATGAATATCTGACCCATGGAGGCTTTTGATTCTTAGGCCTCATCCCCTTTTTGGGGTGGGTCAACTAGGACATGACAATTACAAGGAAAGGGCCTTTTGCTGGTCAAATAAAAATGTATTTGAGGGTATGACTGGCCTGGCCCTATTGTCATCTCAGTTTTGCATAAAGGAGTAGTAGCTACCCCTTTGGGGAAATCTTCATCTCCTACTCTGCCACATGAAATAAAGCTACTGGCTTAATAGGGCTGTTGGATTCACAGAGATTCTCCTAAATGCATGGGCCTAATTTACCTTTGGTTCAGCTAAGCTGAAAACTGATGGTGCTGATAGTGTTCCTGCTGGTTTGAACTCAGCACTAGCCATGGTGGTCACCGGGATCAGTGGGCAGAAGTCAAGGCTGTTCTCAAAGCTCTGGTCAGCTGGGCTGAAGGGCAGGTTGTTGGGAGGGGTAACTGTCCATAGGCCCTGAATATCCCCATACATTCTTGCTGAGTAGGTCAACAATACAAGGCCCAGACTGTTCCTTATAGGCCATTTGTCTGGGTTGTGTTTATAGCGAATGACCTTTAGGGATAAGGTCAAGTCCTCCCCAACTCTTCTGGCTCACTGATAACTATAAAAGCAATGGATTCCCCAAACCCAGTGTTCCTCAAAGGTGCCATAAACCCACTCAGTGCATAGCACCCATTTAACTCACCTCTGTGAGACTTGAGGGGCATAGGGATACTCATGCCAACCTCATGATCATGTTGCTTACTGTGTTATGAGTACTTAAGTCCTTTGTCTCTGACGGAAGTGTCTCCTGTATTCTGCCAGCATCCATGAAATAGTAACAGACTAACTAACTAGCTTCCAAGTGGGATAAAATCCCAAACCTTTACATATCCTGACTTCACTGATGTAAAAATCTGTAGTTGCCAAAGGTCTTGGGTAAGGACTCTCTGGGTATATGACATTCTTGGCTGGTATGTATGCCTAATATTTGGTCTCTCCTATGTCATTCTGCTCTGTTACAACAATTCAGTTTCCAATCTTTAAATTGTTCCATTCTCCCAAAAGAATTCGTTATTCTGCACAAGACAGGATAGCAGTAATAGCAGTAATAACAGTAGCAACAACTAATACTTTTAAAGTAAAAGACACTGTCCTAAAAGACTTGAGGCATTGTTCTATATACTCTCTATACTCTCCCACATCATACTGTCAGTGAGGGGTAGAGATGGGATTCAAACCGAGATGGGATTCAAACCTAGTTGCTCTGGCTTTAGTCCTTACTTTTAATCATTCGCCATATCGCCTCACAATAGGATCTTCTACTCCCAGGGCCATAATGAACCCCAAAGGCCAAGAGATCTTCATTTGAAATCTTAGGAAAATAATTTTAGTCAAACTTTTAACACTTGATTATGACATCCAACAATTTAAAATCCTTTTTGACAACTGATATTAGGCAATTAGACAATCTTCTACTTCGCTTTGATCTTTTCTATCTAGCCTATGTATAAATCCAGTGTTAAGTTTTCATGCTATAATTTCCTATTGTTGCTATAACAAATTACCAACTTTAGTGGCTTAAAACAACATAAATTTATTATCGTATAGTTCTGGAGTCAGAAATCCAAAGTGGGTGGCTGGTGAAACTTTGTTCCCTCTCAGCTCTAGGAGAGAATCCATATCCTTTCATTTTCCAGCTTCTAGATGCTACTTCAGTTCCTTTGCCCTTTAGGGCGCCTGGGTGGCTCAGTGGTTTAAGCCTCTGCCTTCAGCTCAGGTCATGATCTCAGGGTTCTGGGATCAAGCCCCACATCAGGCTCTCTGCTCAGCAGGGAACCTGCTTCCTCCTCTCCCTCTGCCTGCCTCTCTGCCTACTTGTGATCTCTCTCTCTCTCTGTCAAATAAATAAATAAAATTAAAAAAAAAAAAATTCCTTTGGCCTTTACTCGATCTTCAAAGCCAGCAGTGTATCATCTTTAAATCTTTCTTTTGCTCTTTGACCCTCCTGCCTCCCTCTATCCCTTACAAGGACCTTTGTGATTACATTGAGCCCATCCAGATAATCTAGGATAAACCAGGATCACAAACTCCTTAACTTAATCACATTGGAAAGTCCCTTTTGCTATCTAAGGCAAGGTATTCACAGGGGATTAGGAAGGATATATGTGATGAGGGGAGGGGCCTCATTCTACATACCCTACAGTCTAAGCAGATATGTCTTACTTCAGGATAGAAATTTTACAAAAATATCTGGATTGGAGATCTAAACATACCCATTCACCAGATAACTAATAATGCATTTCATCTTGATTCTGATGATAGAGCCCCAAGAGTATTTTACCTTTTGGGGTCAAAGAGAACAGTACTTCTGGAGTACATGTTGTGGAAACTTTAGCCACTGTAACAACATAAAAGTTTAATTATTTGAAAATGTACCTGGAGTCGAGCATTCATAAGCATGAACTCCTGTTGGTTTTTCATGTTTTCACTCATAGATTTTGAGAATATAAACCCCATCTTGACCTAAAATGTGAAAAAGCAAAGAGGCTTAAAACAATATAGTCTACATATATCCTCATATGCTCCGCTTTGGGCTACCATAAGCTTATAACAATGTAAAAAAAAAAAAAAAAAAAAAGACAGATTTCCCAGGAACACGGTGTAGATTATAGTCCTCGCTTCTAACTAGCTGTCTCATCTTGGGCAAACGTAACCAGCCTGCCCAACATCTGCTCACCTAAGACCAGAGGACTAAACTTAGATAACTTCCAAAATCTTCTCCTGCTCTATAGGTGTACAGCTCCGTGTTCCTGACTTTTCTTCCCACTGTAAATCTTGAAGAACTGAATGCTTACAAAGAAACAAAGAGACCACTCTTTTTTCTGTGAGGGACAGGGTGGATACCATCCATCCTCTGACCTTCTGTACAGCTGGATGACAGAACTTTTACTTCTGAGAGGGGGTGAGTTGGAAGATGCATTGTACACCTTGAGGACAAATTTCTCTGTGCTCCTTGCATTTGTGTTTTAGGAAGTTTTAGATGTCTCAAGGTCACTATGTCAGTTTTCTTCCCGTAATCCTTGCCTCTCTCCTACAATACCCCTTATTCTGTCATCCACTGCTGATATTCCTTAGTCTTCCTCTTCTAGCTTCACTTTTGTTCTCTTCAGGCTACTACTGAAGTTCTCAAGAGGGGAGGAACAAAATGATATTTAAATGTCCTGGGAAAAGCAAATTTTAAATGAATACATGTAAATGTCTTACTTATCTTACTTAAGAACTTCTTAAGTGGGCCATCACTTCTAGGGGGTCCAAATTTCAATTTTTTGTTCTTAATCCAATTGGATAGATACAGAAGGCCTTCAGTTAATTATTAATTTTACTTTCAAAAGACTGCAAAACTCAGCGAAGTTACAACTCCTCTATTTTCAGTAATATTGCTGGTTCTCTTTGGTAGGCTACTCGGAAGGGTTGTGAACCTCAGGTCAGAGTGGTCAGTCTCAACGCTTTCTACCCAAAATTCACACTCTTCTGTGGAAAGCCCAGCAGAGCTTGTATTTTCCCCATCCTCATCAGGAAGTAGTAGGTTCTGGTTAACTGGGGAGAAGATGCCGGGGGAGGGAGGGCATTTCATGCCAGGTAGGTAGAATGGGTTATCCTTGCTAATTTGGCTCCACGTGAAGCAAGCCAGGCTCCAGTGTATTCTGGCCAAAGATGCATCCTTGAATTATAGGAACCTCTGAGCCAGAGACAGCCTCAGTGATGGACATAGGAGGCTGAACTGTAGAGAAGAGGCAGATCATGAGGTTTCCCTGTCCCTCTGCCACTGCCCCACTCCATCCTCTGTCCAGAGAGTTAGAGGCCACCCCCATGAGGATAGGGAGAACTTACAGAAGTTCTCTCCTTTCTGCAGACTTTTATACCCCCAAGTCAGCTATCTCCAACAGCAGACCAGAACTTGCTTGAAGGAAGGAGCAATGTTTTCCATCTAGGCAGTCCTCATAATGTCTTTTTCCCATAAATGTTTGCATAGAGCATGACTGGTACAAGAGAAACCTAGCTCAGCTCACTTTCCATTCCTTTTTTTTTCCCTGTACATAGGAGTAGATGATTGAATTTTTCCATATGTTGCAAAAATTTATAAAGAAAACAACTGTCCTCTAATCCCGTTCCTACACATAAACACCATTTATCACAGAACTATGTCTCTTATAGGGCCCCTGTTTATAAGGGGGTGGGACCTCTCCTGAAGTGAAGAGATAGTCTTCATGTCAGCTCTCTAGGGAAGAGAAACTATCTGGAAGGTTAGGGTGTAGGCTTACCTGGTTTTGGATCTTGGTTTCTTGGGTCTGGATGGTATTTCGGGTGTGTTAGAGAACTCTCCCAAGGGTTAAAGGTAGAAGCCCAGCAGGATGAAGAACTTCCCCGTCTTCCTCAACAGAAACCACACCTGAAAATGAGTGCGATACCTTGTGAACTATATCCTGGAGTTCAGTACTCTCAACTTCCCTCTCCTTCCCCATCCTAACAAAGCCATTTTCCAAAGTCTAGGAGGTTCCTTGGGATGCCCAGAATACTCTCAGCTTTCTGTCTCTGAAATCAAGCAAGAGTGATCTTGCAATAGGGATAATTTTGAATTCACTCAATTGAATAAGGTTAAGTCTTTCAAAAATTCCAGCACTTTATCACTGGTGACAAATGTCTCTCTACTTACACTAAGATACCAGTGGGTCTCAGAGGGCTTAGAGTGCTGATTTGGTCCCTTCTGCCTTCCTTTTTCCTTTGATTATTCCTGAGACCTTAGAAAGGGATCTTTAATGCTCCAGCCCCTTTCAGCTGTGCCATAGTTTACACTGGGAAGGGGTATTTCTGAGGTGTGCAGGGGCAGCAAGCTCCAGGCAGCCATCTTCCAGTCACTCTGGGAACTAGGATTTGATTTTACTTATTGGAAAAGAGAGAGAGAGAGAGATAAGTTCATGACCCATGACGTCTTGTAATCCACATGTTTGTGCTGATTCATTTCCTGATCAAAAAACACATTACCCACATTTATGACTGGTGGCGTAATTACATTCGGTTTCTGGCCTTTTAACGTTCCATTCAAACTGAGCCACTTCCCCTGCGTATTCCAGCTCAGAACCAACCCACAGCTTCCGGGAGGTTTTCCCTAGTGTAGACCCAACTGTTGTAACTCGGGTATTTCCTGCAGTCGCGAGCTTATTTCCGTTAATAATACCCTGCCTACTCTTCCCAGCTCGATACAGGAGGGGCCAGGAGTCCTTGCGAGGAGAACCGGCTCGTCCGAAACGAGCTGGAGATAGAGGTCAGCCCTGGGGACGGGAGGGGTGCTCCCAAGGAGCGGGCGCAGCGCTGCCCAGCAGGCGCGGGGCCCCGGGGCCCTCTCGGGCAGCGGTGGCCCCGGAGGCCGGGCCTCCCCACCCCCCAGCCTTCGGCCCGTGGGCCGTCCGACCGGCGCTCACTCACTGGGCAGCGGGCGGCGGACGTGCGGAGAGACCGTACTCGCTTCAAAGGCCTGCAGGCCCCAAGGGTCCCCTTGATCGCGACCGGACCGGGACTCGCCCGGCAGAGCCTCGGGGTTGGACGGCCTTGACAGTGACTCCGAAGCTCGGCCAATCAGCGCAGCGCTTGCTTCCTTAAAGGGGCCGCTCACCCGACTGAGGCCTGGTGTGTGCTTTCCGTCCGGCCCGGCGCCGGGACTGCAGAGGCAAATTCAAACCAACAGCGGCTCACCTGTCAGATTTTGAGGGGTCGAAGAGGAAGCCGAATGAAAATCTCAAAGGCCTCAGCGAGATCCCTGAGTTACCCACATATGTGAGAAATCCATGCTCCTGCACCGAGCTGAGCCTATATAGAGTTTAATGAGCCATCTCACTGTTATTTTCCTGAAATGGTGTCAGACACCATGGTTGGGTCTGTTTCCCAGAAGAGAATATGTCTCGTTAGAGGTTGTCGCTTAAACATATAATCCACAGTTGCAAACATTTTTTTAAAAATCGAAGTAGAGTTGACACACAATGTTACATTAGTGTTGAGTGTACAACATAGTGATTTGACAGCTCTGTACCTTACTCTGTGTTCACCACCATACAACCTCACTATAGTACCAATGACCGTGTTCCCTCGCTGTACCTTTCATACCCGTGACTTACTCATTCCATCACTGGAAGCCTGTACCTCTCACTCCCCTTCACCCATTTTGTCCATCCCCCATACCCCTTCCCATCTGGCAACCATAAGTTTCTTTGTATTCAAGGGTCTGATTTTGCTTTTGTTTGTTTATTCATTTGTTTTGCTTTTTAGAATCCACGTATAAGTGAAATCACATGATATGTCTTTCTCTGTTTGACTTATTTCACTTAGCATAATACCACCTATGTCTATCCATGGGAAGATCTCATTCTTTTTTATGGATGAGTAATATTCCAGAGTGTGTGTGTGTGTGTGTGTGTGTGTGTGTGTGTGTGTATACACCACCTCTTCTTCGTCTATTCATCTACTGTTGGAGGCTTGGGTTGCTTTCATGTGTTGATTAGTATAAATGATACTTCAATAAACA
This sequence comes from Procyon lotor, assembly GCA_028646535.1. Classification (NCBI taxonomy): domain Eukaryota; kingdom Metazoa; phylum Chordata; class Mammalia; order Carnivora; family Procyonidae; genus Procyon; species Procyon lotor. The sequence continues at coordinate 3,692,655 of CM053615.1, read as the reverse complement.
GGGGTATGTAATCCTTTTTGAATTAGTGTTTCATTTTCTTTGAGTAAACACCCAATAGTGTAATTACTGGATCATATGGTAATTCTAATTTTAATTTTTTGAGGAAACTCTATACTGTCTCCCACAGTGGCTGCACCAGTCCTCATTCCCACCAGCAGTGGATGAGATTTCCTTTTCTCCACATTCTTGCAAATACTTGCTATTTCTTATCTTTCTGATCCTGGCCATTCTTACAGGTGTAAGGTGATATCTCTGTGGTTTTGATTAGCATTCCTTTGATGATTAGTGTTGTTGAGTGTCTTTTCACATGTTTGTTGTCCATCTGTATGTCTGCCTTGGAAAAATGTCTATTCGGGTCATTTGCCCATTTTTTAATTGGATTTTTTTTGGTGTTAAATTGTATAAGTTCTTTATATATTTTGGATATTAAGCCCTTATTAGTTGTATCATTTGCAAATATCTTCTCACATTTGGTAGGTTGCCTTTTTATTTTGTTGATGGTTTCCTTTGCTGTGCAAAAGCTTTTTATTTTGGTGTAGTCCCAATAGTTTTTTGCTTTTATTTCCCTTGCCTGAGGAGATGTATGTAGGAAAATGTTGTTAAAGCCAATGTCAAAGAAATTACTGCCTACGTTTTGTTCTAGGAGTTTTATGGTTTCATGTCTCCCATTTAGATGTATAATCCATTTTGAGTTTATTTTTGTATGTGGTGTAAGAAGGTGGTTCAATTTCATTGTTTTGCATGTTGCTCTCCAGTTTCACAGCAACATTTATTGAAGAGACTTTAATTTCCCCACTGTATATTCTTGCCTCCTTTTTGCCCGTATAAATGCGGGTTTATTTCTGGGCTCTATATTCTGTTCCGTTGATCTATGTATCTATTCTTGTGCAGGTTCCATACTGTTACTACTTATACTACAGTTTTGAAGTGTATCTTGAAATCTGGAATTGTAATACCTCCAGCTTTGTTGGGGTTTTTTTTTTTTGTTTTTTTTTTCACCAGATTGCTTTGGCTTTTCGGGGTCTTTTCTTTTGTGGTTCCATACAAATTTTAGGATTAATTTGTTCTAGTTCTGTGTAAAATACTGTGGGTATTTTGATAGAGATTATATTGAATTTGCGGACTGCTTTGGGTAGTATGGACATTTTAACTATTAATTCTTCCAATCCATGAACATGGAACATCTTTCCATTTGTGTTGTCTTCAGTTTCTTTCACAAGTGATTTGTAGTTTTCAGAATGCAGGTCTTTCACCTCCTTGATTAAGTTTATTACTGGTTGTTTTATTCTTTTTGGTACAATTATAAACGGAATTGTTTTCTTAATTCCTCTTTCTGCTACTTATTAATGTATTAAAAATACAACTGATTTCTGTATGTTAACTTTGTATCCTGCAACGTTACTGAATTTATTAGTTCTGATAGCTTTTTTGTGGAGTCTTTAGGGTTTTCTATGTACAGTATCATGTCATCTGCAAATAATGACAGTTTGTCTTCTTTCTTACCAATTTGGAAGCTTTTTATTTCTTTTTCTTGTCTGATTGCTGTGGCTAGAACTTCCAGTATTGGAAGTAAACTTCCAGTATTGCCATAAAAGTGGCAAGAGTGTGCATCCTAGTCTTATTCCTGATTTTAGAGGAAAATTCTCAGTTTTTCACTACTGCGTATGATGTTTGCTATGGGTTTTTAATATACGGCTTTATTATGTTAATGTATTTCCCTCTAAACCCACATTGTTGAGAGTTTTCACAGTTATAAATATTTTAATGGCTTTTCTGTTTGCAGGATAAGTTTAATGTTGAAATAGGATTTTTTTTCTGTTTGAATATAAACACAGTTTAAAGATTTATTTATTTATTTTTCTCTTTAGAATTAATAAAATTCTTTTGGATAAATACTAAAATAATGCAATAGTCTGTTTCTTATACTTTAATCCACTAATTTACCATCCATTGATGATTCTTATTAATTTTTTAAATTATTAACATAGAATTGGATTATTTGTTTCAGGGGTACAGGTCTGTGATTCATCAGTCTTACACAACACACAGTGCTCACCACAACACATACCCTCCCCAATGTCCATCACCAAGCCACACCATCCCTCCCACCCCCATCCACTCCAGCAACCCTCAGTTTGTTTCCTGAGATTAAGTTGCTATGGTTTGTCTTCTTCTCTAGTTTCATCTTGTTTTATTTTTTTCCTCTCTTCCCCTATGATCTTCTGCCTTGTTTATTAAATTCAACATATTAATGAGATCTTGCAATAGTCTTTCTCTGAGGGACTTATGTCACTTAGCATAATACCCTCTAGTTCCATCCACATCATTGCAAATGACAAGATTTCTTTTTTTTTTTTTTTGATGGCTGCAGGAGCAAATAGAAATTAAAAATTGGTTTGCATTAGTACTTATTCTTCTGAAACTGCTTTAAAAAACAGAAATGAGAGGAAAATTTTGAAATTCTTTTTATGAGGCCAGCATTACCTTGATCTCAAAACCAGACAATGACCCCACCAAAAAGAAGAATTACAGACCAATATCCCTGATGAACATGGATGCAAAAAGTCTTATCAAAATATTAGACAAGAGGATCCAACAGTGCATTAAAAGGATTATTCACCACAACCAAGTGGGATTTATTCCTGGGCTGTGCTGCAAGGTTGGTTCAACATCCACAAATCAATCAATGTGATACAATACATTAATAAAAGAAAGAACAAGAACCATATGATACTCTCAATAGATGCAGGAAAAGCATTTGACAAAGTACAACATCCTTTCTTTTTTTAAATTTTTTAAATTTCTTTATTAACATATAGTGTATTATTTACCCCAAGATACATGTCTGTGAATTGTCAGGCTTACACATTTCATAGAACTTACCATAGCGCATACCCTAACCAATGTCCATAACCCAGCCACCCTATCCCTACCCCCCCGCCTCCCGGCCACCCTTACTTCGTTTTGTGAGTTTAGGAGTCTCTTATGGTTTGTCTCCTTCCCCATCCCTTCCTGTTTCATTTCTCTCCCCCACGCCCCCCACAACCCCTCGCCCTGCCTCTCAAATTTTTCATATTAGAGAGATCATGTGATCATTGTCTTTCTCTGAGTGACTTTTTTCGCTTAGCATAATACCCTCCAGTTCCATCCACACCATTGCAAATGGCAAGATTTCATTTCTCTTGATGGCTGCATAGTATTCCATTGTAAATATATTCCACATTTTCTTTATCCATTCATCTATTGATGGACATCTAGGTTCTTTCCATAGTTTGGCTATTTTGGACATTGCTGCTATAAACATTCGAGTGCACATGTCTCTTCGGATCACTACATTTGTATCTTTAGGGTAAATACCCAGTAGTGCAGTTGCTGGGTCGTAGGGTAGCTCTAATTTCAACTTTTTGAGGAACCTCCATACCGTTTTCCAGAGTGGCTGTACCAGCTTGCATTCCCACCGATAGTGTAGGAAGGTTCCCCTTTCTCCACATCCTCACCAACATCTATCCTTTCCTGACTTCCTAATTTTAGCCATTCTGACTGGTGTGAGGTGGTATCTCACTGTGGTTTTGATTTGTTATTTCTCTGATGCCAAGGGATGTTGAGCACTTTTTCATGTGTCTGTCGGCCATTTGAATGTCCTCTTTGCAGAAATGTCTGTTCATATTTTCTGCCCATTTCTTGATCGGATTATTTGTTGAGTGTTGAGTTTGAGAAGTTCTTTATAGATTTTGGATAGTAGCCCTTTATCTGATATGTCATTTGTGAATATCTTCTCCCATTCTGTCAGTTGTCTTTTGGTTTTGTTGACTGTTTCCTTTGCTGTGCAAAAGCTTTTGATCTTGATGAAGTCCCAGTAGTTCATTTTTGCCCTTGCTTCCCTTGCCTTTGGAGATGTTTCTAGGAAGAAGTTGCTGTGGCTGAGGTCGAAGAGGTTGCTGCCTGTGTTCTTCTCCAGGATTTTGATGGATTCCTGTCTCACATTGAGGTCTTTGATCCATTTTGAGTCTATTTTTGTGTGTGTTGTAAGGAAATGGTCCATTTTCATTCTTCTGCATGTGGCTGTCCAGTTTTCCCAACACCATTTGTTAAAGAGACTGTTTTTTTGCTACTGGATTTTCTTTCCTGCCTTGTCGAAGATCAGTTGACCATAGAGTTGGGGGTCCATATCTGGGCTCTTTATTCTGTTCCATTGATCTATGTGTCTGTTTTTGTGCCAGTACCACACTGTCTTAATTATTATAGCTTTGTAATAGATATAGCATCCTTTCTTGATCAAAACTCTTCACAGTGTAGGCATAGAGGGTATATACCTCAATATTATCAAAGCCATCTATGAAAAACCCACAGCAAATATCATTCTCATTTGGGGAAAAACTGAGAGATTTTCCCTGAGGTCAGGAACACGGCAGGATGTCCACTATTACCACTGCTGTTCAACATAGTACTAGAAGTCCTAGCCTCAGCAATCAGACGAAAAAAAGAAATAAAAGGCATCCAAATTGCCAAAGAAGAAGTCAAACTCTCACTCTCTGCAGATGATAAGATGCTTTATGTGGAAAACTGAAAAGACTCTACCCCAAAACTGCTAGAACTCATACAGGAATTCAGTAAGGTGTCAGGATATAAAATCAATACAAAGAAATCATTTGCATTTTTATACACCAACAATGAGACAGAGAAAGAGAAATTAAGGAGTTGATCCCATTTATGATTGCACCCAGAACCATAAGATGCGTAGGAATAAACCTAACCAAAGAGGCAAAGGATCTGTACTCAGAAAACTATAGAATACTCATGAAAGAAATTGAGGAAGACATAAAGAAATGGAACAACGTTCCATGCTTATGGGTTGGAAGAACAAATATTGTTAAAATGTCTATGCTACCTAGAGCAGTCTACATATTCAACACAATCCCTGTCAAAATACCATCATCTTTTTTTACAAAGCTGGAACAAATAATCCTAACATTTGAATGGAACCAGAAAAGACCCAAATAGCCAAAGAAATGTTGAAAAAGAAAACCAAAGCTGGTGGCATCACAATTCCGGACTTCAAGCTCTATTACAAAGCTGTAATCATCAAGACAGTATGGTACTAGCACAAAAACAGACACCTAGATCAATGGAACCGAATAGAGAACTCAAAAATGGACCCTTAACACTATGGTCAGCTAATATTTGACAAAGCAGGAAAGAATATCCAATGGAAAAACGTCTCTTCAACAAATGATGTTGGGCACCATTGGACAGCCACATGGAGAAGAATGAAACTGGACCATTTCCTTACACCATACACAAAAATAAACTCAGAATGGATGAAAGCCCTAAATGTGAGATAGGAATCCATCAAAATCCTTGAAAAGAATACAGGCAGCAACCTCTTCAACCTCAGCCACAGCAACTTCTTCCTAGACACATCGCCAAAGGCAAGGGAAACAAAGGCAAAAATGAACTATTTAAGGGAAGAGAGTCTTAAGCAGACTACACTGAGCACAGAGACTGACCAGGGGCTCCATCTCAGGACCCTGAGATCACAACCTGAGCCAAAACCAAGAGTCATCCGTGTAACTGACTTTGCCACCCAGGCACCCCTACACACAGACATAGTTTATTCAATCTGTTGGAGCCTCAGTCTCCTACTCTTTTAAGTGGCAAAACTGTTAAGGCAGGAAATGAAAAAGAGTAGGTTTGACCAGAGTTACTAATTTTGTTTTTGGACAAAGCCATCTTTCTCCCCTGCTGCTCTGAGAAATATCTATTTCTTCTCACTCTCACCAGCAGTTTCCATCTTGAGTGTGTCAAGCCTCTCTCCTAGCTAGCCTCATGGAAAAAATGCTTGAACTGTTGGTACTCTGTTCTTTGCTACTAAATGACTTGGTAGAATAGCATGCACTTGAGCAGGCTCTAGCTCTGAGGAAGGGCCATCCCTGCCCGTAGCCCTGGCTGACTGCCACATCAGTGGGGAAGGTGTCCAATCACCCCCAGGCTGAACCTGTGAGCAAACACCAAACCATCCTCCTGGCCTGGCCTTGATGCTCTCAGCACTGACCATTTATACTGTATACCTACATTACATTCTTGTGTGAATGATATCATTCACAATTTTAAAATAAAGTGAAAAAAGTGACCATGAGAATATATACCTTGGGAACTGAGAGAAATCTAGGTATAGATTTTGAACATACTTGATACAGAGTGTGGGCTAAGACGATTAAAGGAAGTTTATTTCAGTATCAAATGACTTATAACTTTAATGGGTTATTCTGTGTGCATTATTGTGCAAATAATGTGCATTATTTCTAACTGGATGAATTTGTGAATGAATGTGTATATGTTTTTACACACACAAATAGTTGCTTTTAATAATTTTCATCATAGCATAATGATTATCATGTTACATAGCATTCACATGTCCCATTTTTAAAAGGTGTATGATTTTCTGCAGGTATGTATACAGTTCTCATCCATTGTTGGATTTTTTTCACTCCGTCAACAACACTGTGATGACCAACATCATATATATAACTTTTTAATATGTTGGTTATAAATATTGGGTTAAGTAGTATAAATATGTTAGAGAGAATTGATGTAAAATCATGAATTCAGTGAAAGTCCTCTTCCTCAGGACCGTAAAATTGTTCAGTATTTCTTTGTACATCATAAAGTAGCTTTTTAAAAAATGAAGTTTTTGAAAATCCGAGATATGTACAGTAGTATTTCCTTTTAACAGAGACGATTTCACAATGAGTGTGAATTTCTCCGTTAATCTGGCAACTAGGTTTAGCCAAGAACCTCAGTCTGTGAAGGAGGGCAAGTAGTTGCGCAGTATGGGCTGAGGCTGGAAGCCCTTCAGTATTAAGCTATTCTGGAATGGTTTCCCGGGCTGCGGGGAACACAGTCTAACTTTTAACCTAACACTTCAACCATGGAATGTGCTTATAGCTCGGGCACAGTTGAACCAGCAGAACATCAGTGAGCTTTGTGCCTTCTCCCACTTCCCTCACTCCCCCGGCCATCCCTAATCTGCTCTCTTTCTCAACAGATTTGCCTATTCCAGACATTTCATGTAAATGGAGTCCTACAATATGTTGGTCTTTTGCATCTGGCTTCTTCCACATAGCATAAGGTTTTCGGGGCACATCCAAGTTGTGGCCTATATTAGGACTTCATTGGTTTCTGTGGCTGAATAACATTCAAATGTATGGGTGAAAAATACAAATAAAAATAATAAAAACCACATTTTGTTTATCCATTCAAAATTGATGGACATTTATATTATTCCCACTTTCTGTTATTATGAGTAACGCTGCTATGAATATCCGTGTGTATGTTTTTGTACATATATTTGCAGTTCTTAGGTATAAATGACTCTTTGTTTCACTTTTTGAGGTTGAACAAATACACAGTGCCACCAGCAGTGAATAAGGATACTGATTTCACTGCACACTGTAGAGCAATTAAGAGCAGACACTGGAGCCAGAGTGCCTGGGTTTGAATCTTGGCTGTGCCACTTCCTAACTGTGAAAGCTTAAACAAGTTACCTATTTCTCAGTATCCACAGCTCTAAAATAGGGGCTATAACAGTATCCTCCTCACAGGATGAAACTTAAATGTGCTAATATATGTCAATTACCAAGACAGTGTCTAACATGTAAGAAATTCTGTATGTTTTACTGTTGCTCTATTAATCTTTACTATAATTATTGCATTTTGTTTTGTTAATTTGAGAGTTGAAAGTGATGATAGAGGTTGCTGAGGTTTGCCACTGAAATGGAGTAGTCAGAGATGACAGTCATTTAAGGGGGCAGCAAAGTTAAGGGAAGCTTTTTTGAGTTGGGGGGCAATTATATTTCAGAGTGCAACATGAATAAAGCCGAGGCTTCACATGGTTCAGTCCAAGCATGTAATAGCTTTCTAAGGAAACGTAAACTGACAGCTAAAATATTGAAAAATAATACTTAAGCTTTCTTAAGGAGTCTCTGCTAATTCTCTGCACAGCCTACTTCACAGACTCCAAAATCTTCTCCAGGTCTCTCTCTTACCAATTTTTTCCACTACAGTAGCTATTTATATTTCTCCTCCTTCTCAACTATGAGATCTCCACACCACTCGACTACAGCCGTGTTAACTTCCTCCTCGTGCAGCTCACATGATCCTATTCTCTACCTGTGACTGTCAGCCTCTTGCACCTCTGAGAAATTCAGCATGAATGCCTTTTCTAAAACATTGAGAACAGTCTCTGAATTCTGGTGAATAAAATGATCCACTTCGGCACAATATATGTTTGTGCTACCCAAGGACAGCAAAAACCATACCCAGACCTCAGTCTAATTCTTTTTCTCCTCCTCCTATGGCAAGCAGCCCTGGGAAGTGCTGCACTACTTGGCCTGGTATAGTCCCATTGATTTCTTCTAAGTAAACCTGGGAAGAAGCATTTCAACATTACAATGTATTCTTCTCCATGAGAACTCCCCATCTTCCCCTTGTCCTCCATAAACACCTGAAAAATGATGTTCTGTTTGTGTTTACAGCAGGCATTAATTATCTCCTTTACCAAAATCAATCCAGTAAGGATTATCTCCAGAATTATTGGCATCTGTGAACTATGGAGTGACAGATACCAACCAACCCTACTACACCAGAAGCAAAACTAGGACTTCCTTTTCCAAACCAAACCTAAGCCAACCTTCACTGGGTTTTGGTGAAACTGCTCATCTTCTGACCCCCTTTCTCTTGAAAGAGAAAGGCCTAAACGTCCTTTCAGTAAAAGGTGGGGAAAGCAAAACTACTTCTCATTCTTTTATGATGAGTCTGCAGTTATGAGTCAAGAGTGGCAGATTAAGTGGGTTCTCAATCCAGTAATTTGGATGTGACTAATTACCTTTATTTTTTTTCTGACTAATTACCTTTAAGTAACTTAATCTTTGAATGACCACTTACTCAGACCAGAAAACAAAAATCAGTTATTCCTTCAAAGGAAAAGCTTCAAAAAGACTTTAAGATACTTAAGACTCTTTTGTTCTCAGTTTAAATCTAAGTGTGAATATAAAATAATACTTCTGGAAGCAGTTCCACAAAGAGACATTTGAACTAAATCATGCCCTTAAATCAAGTGAAAGGACTCGAAGGGGGCTATTTCATGTGTACTGCATTCACTTAGGTTAGTTAGTTCTAGGACATTAAGTCAATAAAATATTTCCTAGTATCCTCTAAAAGGGTATCTTTCAATTGTAAACTTTATTTGCAGTGGCCTTCAGTTCATTTGTTGATCTTCCTTAGAGTTAAATTATTTACCATAGAGCCCCAAAGCTCCACAACATTTTTTCAAGTCACAATTATTTATGTCTGGGTTTATGAATTCCTGAGGACAGGGGACGTGTTGGAGGTCTCATCTTTGTTTTAAAGTACCTACAGCATAGGAGCTACCCTCTGAAGGCTAGAGTTCTTCACTTAGCCAGCTCTTCCCCAGAGCTCAGGACAGTAAGGAAGGAGTGAAAGAAACATCTGAGCGTAGGTGTCGAGTGGTGACAGCTGCTACTCTCTGACCATCCATGCATGTAAATTGCTCCTATATTTTAAACAGTTGTATAACATGAACAAAGTTGCTCCATGACATCTGTTTGGCACAAAGCTACAGACTGTGAATAGATGGCAGAGGTGGAACCAACAGAAGGCAGGAGTTGGTGGATGGGGACACAGAGAGAGAAGTGGGCATAACATAGGGCAGTAGGTTATAGTCTTTACACAATAAAAAATAGAATATGGGGACAAATCTAGATATTGTCTTTATATATAGTAATAAAATGCATTTTTAAACATTCAATGCAAAGAAAGCATGTTGTTGATATTTTTAAAGTATCTTCACTTTTACCCTGTTTTTGATGATCAAGAAAGTTAACTGGAAATTGCTCCTTTGCCAGGAAATTGCTAACAGCATTTCAAGCCCAGTTGTAAGAACCTGGAATCTATCCTCCTTTTAAGATCAGGACAAACAAAGATCATCTCTCTTATTTTAGGAGCAAAAGTGGAAATGGGATAAGCAGAGGTAGCGCGAAGGGTGGTATTGATACCAATTAACAAAATTAGAGGAAGGGGAGTTATGACTTATACTTGCAAACAACTCTTGCTCATTTTTTCCTTAAACATTATGTCATCAGTTTTAAAGCTTTAGTGTGCACATGAGCCACCCAGGGATGACCCTGGGAGAACTGGATTCAACAGGTTTTTGGCAGAAACCTGGATTCTGTGTTTAAACACCTACCCCCAAGTCAACCGTGATTCAAGTGAACCTCAGAAACAGCACCTCTGAGAAAGACACATCAGCAATGATGAGTTTTTTCCTCTAAAAATGAATAGAGCAAGAGGGGCATGAATAGGCAATGGTGAAGACGATTGGGCATCTCATTCTCTACCTCTGGCTTCCCACTGGTCCTTTCCCATCTTAGCACCTCTCCATCTACTTTGCCCAAATCACAAAATCGGGATTGTTTTGATTTTCATATTTTTTAAGGTTTTTAATTTTAGTTTCAGTGTAGTTACTTAACAGATTTTCATGTATTTTTTGAAGTGATAAAATTTATTTTTTTTTCTAAACACATCCTGTTTTTCTATCTCCAGAAGATATCAAGAACTTCATTAAGAAGCTTGATAAACTGGGGCCCCTGGGTGGCTCAGATGGTTAAGAGTCTGCCTTCGGCTCAAGTCATGATCCCAGAGTCCTGGGATCGAGCCCCCACCTTGGGCTTTCTCCTGTAAGCTTGGAGGGGAGCCTGCTTCTCCTTCGCCTTCTGCTGCTCCCCCTGCTGTGCTCTCATTCTCTCTGTCAAATAAATAAATAAAATCTTAAAAAAAAAAAAAAGAAAGAAACTTGATAAACTGTATGGGGAAATGAATGGTTGAAGGATGCAAACAGGTGCGTAAGATGAACAAAATCAGCAATCATCAGATTACTAATATGCAAATCAAGTATGTAAAGCAGCAAGCTAAGTAAGTTCCTTCCATTACCATCATCAACTTCAAAGAAAGGCAAATTCCATTTGCTCTCTGCCTTCTCTGTGATCATTATGTAGACCCCAAACATTGCTTATGTAAAACAAACAAAAAACTAAACACCCGCTCAGTTTTAAAAATTATTCATAGATCATAGAGACCGTCTAAGAGGATGTTACTTAGTCCTGGCTACTACTCAGTAAATGGCTGCTCAGGATAACTCAGCTGGTCAGTGGCGGGTGCTCTAAAGCCAGATTTTTCTGACTTGATAGTCATGACCACACCCACAGGTCATGAAATCTATGTCCTGGGTCTTAACTGTCATTTTCAGAAAAATGAAAGATTAAAGAGAAGATATCAGAGGGACTAAAGTTGGGGTAACACTGTTATATTCCACTATGTGGCCTTAAAAACAGATTTGAAGGGTGCCTGTGTGGCTTAGTCAGTTAAGCATCTGTCTTTGGTTCAGGTCATGATCCCAGAGGTCTTGGATCAAGCCCCACCCTTGGGCTCCCTCTCCCTCTGCTTCTCCCCCTGGCTCATGCTCTCTCCCTCTCTTTCAAATACATAAGTCAAACCTTAAAAGAGAGAGATTTGAAAGAGGGAGCGTCTCAGCTGAATCCAAGTCTATTAAACTTTATTGAGGTAAAAGAGAATTTCACACTCTCTACCAGAGTTTTAAGGCAGTATCATCCTCAGTATTTTTCCAAGTTTTTTTTTTAATTAAAATATGTGATATTCTGAGAATGTGAAAATTCTTACTTGGGAAACAAATGCCATAACCAAGTCAATGGACATCTCAGTATTCATTTGCTTTATGCAGTATTTTGAATTGCAACTGAAATGAGTAAGTAGGAAAGTCAAACAATGAAGAGTTCAGTGTAGCAATATAAAATTAGAAAGAAAGAAGAAGAAAGCGAGGGAAGCACCTAGCAGTCCAGCAGTGGGGAATGCTCAAGTAAATTATGCCATCACCTTCTGTGTGAGTCAGTGACACATGGGCTCATCCACTGATCTGGAGTTATCAGTGGAAGAGTTTTCTTAATCTTCACCTGGAATGTGCTAACCTAATTTGGATCCCAAAGATGGCAAGATAGCAGTGATCCAGAGCATTCTTAAAAGGTGTAATGGGTGATGGGAAGTTCTTTTAATGACAAAGCAATTGAAGTTTCATTATGTCGAGGAACTTTGAGGAAGTCCTCAAAATCCATGTATTAAAAATATATTTCCTATTATAGACACACCTACTTTCTAGAATAAAAACCAAAGCCATGTGGACCTGTCATTATACTTTGGTTTTGGGGTTTTTTTTTAAGATTTTATTTATTTATTTGACAGAGAGAGAGATCTCAAGTAGGCAGAGAGAGGGGGGAAACAGATTCCCCGCTGAGCAGAGAGCCCTATGCGGGGCTCGATCCCAGGACCCTGAGATCATGACCTGAGCCGAAGGCAGAGGCTTTAACCCACTGAGCCACCCAGGCGCCCCTGTCATTATACTTTGTATATATTGTAGAATTATATCAAGTTGTGTCAAGATGTTCCCTCATCTTGTAAAAAGCTTTTTATCAGGGGTGCCTGGGTGACTCAGTGGGTTAAAGCCTCTGACTTTGGCTCAGGTCATGATCTCAGGGTTCTGGGATCGAGCCCCGCATCGGGCTCTCTGCTCAGCGGGGAGGCTGCTTCCCCCTCTCTCTCTGCCTGCGTCTCTGCCTACTTGTGATCTCTCTCTCTGTCAAATAAATAAATAAAATCTTTTAAAAAAATAAAATAAAAAGCTCTTTATCAGAGGGGGGAACCTGATGGCAGAATTTAAGGTGTCTGGATCCTGAAGATAAAACTGTCTGATAATCTAATACCATAAATTTATGGTAATTTACTTTACAATGTCTGAAGTTGGTTTTTTTTTTCTCCCAAATATGTTTATTTTTTCAGTGTTACAAGATTAATTGTTTATGCACCACACCCAGTGCTCCATGCAATAGGTGCCCTCCTAAATACCCATCACCAGGCTCGCCCAAACCCCCTCCCCTCCAAAACCCTCAGTTTGTTGTTCAGAGTCCACAGTCTCTCATGGTTCATCGCCCCCTCTGATTTTCCCCCCATTCCCCTTTCCCTTCCTTCTCACAATGCCCTCCATGTTTTTCCTTATGGTCCACACACGAGACCATAAGATAATTGGCTCTCTCAGCGTGACTTATTTCACTCAGAATAATCTCTTCCAGTTCCGTCCATGTTGATACAAAAGTTGGATATTCGTCCTTTCTGATGATGTTGGTTTGTTTTAAACCTCTGTTTTAAAAATACGAGATGTTGGGGACGCCTGGGTGGCTCAGTCAGTTAAGCATCTGCCTTCATGACTCAGGTCATGATCTCAGGGTCTTGGGATCAGGCTCCACGTAGGACTCCTTGCTCAGCGGGGAGCCTGCTTCTCCCTCTGCCTGCTGCCCCCCCCCCCCCCCCCCCCGCCCCGCTTGTGCGCTCCTCTCTTTCTCTCTGTCAAATAAATAAATCTTAAAAATAGGGGATGATGTTTCCTTTATTCCTTGAAGCTTTTCTTTTTAAAAGCTGATTTACAAGAAACCAAATGGTAAGTTTCGGTTTCGGTTTCACCTTTTTTCCAAGAGTGCAGAATCCGTTAATTCCCCCACTTTAAAGCTGGGCAGCCCAGAGGGAAGTAACTAACCCTAATAGCGGTTCGACCCGGCGGGCGGGAGGGGCGGGGTGGCCCGGTGGGCGGGGACCTGGCCCCTCCCCTCTTCTGCTCATTAGGGTGCCTCCCGGGCTGCAGCCCACAGACTCCGACCGAGCGACAGAGCGTGCGGAGCACTCGGCCGTCGCCAGTCCCCCCGCCAGCAGGTAGGGAGCGTCCTTCCCTCTAGTGGTGCTTCTGGCCATCTCAGGTGGCACTTTAAAAAGCAGCTGGTCTGAAGTCCTTTTCTTTGGGATGGGGAGAAGAGAAGGACCGGGGAAAGCGCGATGGTTTGACCCGGCTGTAGAGCTGGTACCTGTATAGGCTAATATGAACAGCTAAGAGGTTTGACCTTTCGTTGGGCGAGGCTGGTGAGGGGAATAGGGATTCAGTTTTGCTTAATGTCAGTTTTGTAAGTATATGTTTCTGCGCGTTCATGAATGTGGTTCTAGGGTAGGTAGCTGGGTCTAGAAGGAAATTCCTAGGCTGGAGGTCGGACACCTGGGTCCTCCTCCACACTCAGCTGCTCCCTAGCAGTATGCTCTGAATAAGACATCACACCTGCAGCAACCCCTAAGGCTCCCTCCTACTGTAAGTAAGAGCCAGGATACCCCAACCCGAGCTCTTTGCTCTGTCTGCTCTGAGGACCTTCAAGAGTCCTGGTGGAGAAAGGCTATGGTCTTTTTGTCTAATAATATAGGGAGCACTTCAAGTATCATTATTTCATCTTGTTTGCACCTAAAAAAATACTTTGTGTGATTTTTCTATGGATCATTTTTTTTTTTAAGATTTTATTTTGGAGAGAGGGAGAGCACAGAGGAAGAGTGAGAGGAAGAAGCAGAATCCCCACTGAGCAGAGAGCCCAATGAGGGACTCGATCTCAAGACCCTGGGATCATGACCTGAGCTGTAGGCAGACACTTAACCAACTAATTGAGCTACCCAGGCACCCCTCTATGGATTAAATAGTCTTCTAAAATGTGATAAATATTTTTTTCATGGCTGCGTTCCATGGTACAAAATTAATATCCCATGCTGGACATAAAGATTATTTATAATGGTTAAGTGTCTTAGCCATTCAATGAACATCATTGCTTGTAAATCTCTGGGACGACATTACTGATTACTTCCTTCAGATAAACTCTTAAGTTTAACTATTTAGGCGAAGAATCTGAATATTTTAAAGGCCTTTCAATTCGTATTGGAAATCACCTTCAAGAAAGAGCCCAGTTTACATTGACAGTTGCCCACAGTTTTAAAGAACTATGATAGTCTAAAGAAAAAAAATCAGTTTTTTTTTCAGTGGAATAGAGTAGGCAGAGGTTACAGGACAGTAGTTAGAGTGTAGTCTTAAAAGAAGCCACAGAGATAAGTGTGGAGATTTGAAGCCACCTGAGAATCATACAAGAATGTCTCAGGGTGACTGAGGGGAAGGAGTTTAAGCACAGGGTTTAGTTGGGTTTAATAGATACACTCTCTTGATCTATTAGTGGGGTGGGTATTCATCTTGGAGATACATTGTTGAACTCTAGGAATTTTCTTTTTTTGAAAATCAAAATATAGTTTATATACATCAGATAAAAGTAAAAGAAAACCCTAAACCAACACCTATCAAGACACTCCTTGCTCCTACTTTTAAGAAAGGAAGCTTGAATTCTTCTCCTGTCTTTTCCTCCTACCCTTGCTACCTTTGGGAGATAGAGAAGTACTGCCAGTTCCACAGTGTTATACTGAGTTTCCCAGGAACAAACCTGCTTTCCCCATCCTGAATGAACCATCATTGCTTCCCTAGTTCACATTTCCTTGCTTTTTGAGTGCTCATGTGTGGGAATCCAGATATGCCATTGTATAGTTTCTCACTTAAACATGTCAGTGTTCTCTTAGACCGAGCGCCCTGATATGGGGATGAGGTAGGGAGCACGGTTACTCTCATGGTCTCTGTCCTTCCTGTTTGATGGAAGGACACTGTATGACAGCTAATGGCAGCTGGACTCCAGGGGGAAAACCTTTGGGAAAAGGTGGTATCATGAGGAATGAGGTAAATATCAACTCTAACCCATCAGCTTCCAGTAAACTTTTTAGCCAAATTCATTTAAAGGATAGGAACTCTACCAGAGTATGCGATAAACATTGGCAAAACTAGTTTTAGCCCATGAGTGGGTTTTATTTCCCTTTGTGTTATTCAGCAGTCCTTTGCTTGGGTATCTTAAGGGGTATCTTTAGTTTTCTTTTGCCCAATAAGTGTATTTCTGTTTATAATATTACAGTATTTTATAACTGTGGTAAAATCAGCTCTTGCCCAAAGAAAGGTCAGGGAGATATCTTTTGGAGCCTCATTTCAACAATCTTCATGTTCTTACATATTCTATTCCCTTCTGCAAGGGAACAGAAAGGAGAGAAATAGGAATTATGCACCTAACACTAACAAGAGAACGATGATTTATTCTACTTTATCATTTTTTATTTTTACCTAAATAGGTATATATGAACATGAATGGTTCATACAGATTGATAAGAAACTAGTAAGATAACTGAAAATGATGAAATAACTCACAAAAGAACCAAAATAATAAAAAAACCCATGCAAAATTCAAATTATAACTTTTCAGTAACCAAAATAGAAAAAATATTTTTAAAGCCATACCCAGTAAAGATACGGTGTAACTGGTACCAGTTATCCACATGTGTCAGGAACCAGGAAGATGTTCTTTATCCTTGATCAACAATTCCACTTGGGGAAATCTGTTCTTAGGGGCTGGACTGCAGCATGGTACACATGGCATTTAACAAATATTTGCCGAATGCACAAATGTGTATGATATTTTTAAAATTGGAAACAATCTTAAGCCTAACAATGGGGGAACTAAACATTATGGAAACTCTAAAATACTTATAAATATCATTCAGTAAAATGAAAAACATTGTATAGCCAATGAGAAAAATGAGTGTTAAATGTATGATAAGGTTATAATTGTTTTTACAAAGATTCATAGGGGATAGACTAGAAGAAAAATGTGTACTGGAATGCTCACAGTGGTTACAAGGTTTCTCAACCGTGGCACTGTTGACAACAAGCCCTAGATAAGTCTGCTGTTCTGCACATGGGAGATGGTTAGCAGCAGCATTCCTGGCCTTTACCACTAGGAAGGAGCAGTCCTCACCCCCACCCCACTGCTTTTTGACAACCAAAAATATTTCTGGATGTTAGGAAATGCTTCCTGGGCTAAAGTAATTGAATAGTCGTGATTTTTCCCTTCTTTTTTCATTTTCTATATTGTGTTTATATTAAATAATGAAGAAAAACATAAAAATAAACAAATATCATTACTCTGCCTCAGCTCTGATGTTTGAGTTTCTAGGGTTCTTTCTATTCTACTGCTCTGTCTCCCAAACATTCCGCAGCTTAGCAAGGTGAAATGGTTCACTAAATTTATTTTTTTTCTAAGAAGAGGAAAACATACCCATTTATTTGAAAATATGGGTATGGAAAAACACCAAAGAAATCATTAACAATCTCATCTCTCTTTTTTTCTCTTTTTCTTGCGTCCTTTCTTCCTTTTAAAATTTATTTTAAAGATGGGGTGCTTGGGTGGCCCAGTCAGTTGGGTGCTGGACTCTTGGCTTAGGCTCAGGTCATCATCTCAGGGTCATGGGATCGAGCTTCATGTGGGGCTCCTTGCTCAGCATAGAGGCTGCTTGGGATTCTCTCTCTCTACCCCCCTCTGCCTCTCTCTCGCTATCTATCTCATAAATAAATAAATCTTTAAAAAGGTATAAAAAAGTGAAAGCCTGGTTATTGTCCCTCTGATTTCACTCCTAGACATAATCACTATCAGCATGTTGGTATGGATTTTTCTGGACCTTCTGTGTATGTCTAAGCAGACACATATTTTTCTTTCTTTTTTTTTTTAAACTAAAGTAGATTTCTGCTATATGTACCGCTCTACAACTTACTTTCTACATCTTTGCAAAATTAATACAATTCTGTCATTAGTGGTATTACATTATAGGACTGTCACAATATGTATTTAACTAGTTAGGCTATCTGGAATATTCTCAGTTTGTGGCTAAGATTAGCAGTGTCATCACTTCACATGTATTGTTTATATATATGTTTTTGTTTTTGTAGGATACTTTTCTAGGAGAGGAAGTGAAAGCTTATATATCGTATACGTTTAAAATTTTAATGGAGATTACCAAATTGCTTTCCAGAAAAGGTTATATAACTTCACATTCCTACCATCAGGGAGTGAGAAAACCCATTTGTTCATATCCTTATGAACACTAAATATTAGGAATCTTTATAATTTTGGTTAAGCTAATAAGTGAAAAATAGTACCTTAATGTTTTAAACTTATACTTTTTAAAAATTGTTTCAATGGAGCATCCTTTCTGATGTGTAAATGTTGTTTGTATTTCTTATTCTCTGAACTGTGTGCTAGAACACTTTGCTCATTTTCTGTTGAGCTGTGTGTGGTTTTCTTATTGATTTTTGGAGCTATTTATGTATTAAAAGCATAAATCTTCTGTCTTATATATGTGTAGCACGGATTAACTGATTATTGATGAGTTTTTGTGTGAACACAAGACGTCAAAGAGACCTTAACAGGGAAAACTGACTTCTCAAAGTTTGTATTATGTACAACACAAGAAGGAAAATGTATTAAGAAATAAATTTGCTGAAAAATGCAGCATAAATCTTCTTTATTTACTCCCCTACTTGAATATAAGGTCCAAAATGAGACCTTATAGAGTGATTTTTGCTCAGCAAAAATCAAAATGAGAGTGATTTTTCTTTCTTCTTCACTGCTGTATTCCTAGTACCTAAAAAAAGGTGTGGGACAGAAGAGTTGCTCGATCAGTGTTTACCAAATTAAAGAATTGGTAGAATTCCAAGCAGAATGACAAAATGAAGAATGGAATCTAGGCAGATACCCCTATAAGAGTGGCTATAAGTCATTTACTTAGTATGAATTGGTCAAATTCAACTGTTTCTCCCTCTCACTCCTGCTACTAGTAGAATGAGTTTCTTGAGAGAATAGGATTTATAACTTGGAATAAGCCAAAGACAGAAGAGGAGATTTCTGAAGGATGGAATCTGTAAGAAAAGTGACAGAGTTGGAATGGTGATGTGGAAGGCTTGAGTAGTTAAGGATAGGATAAAAGTGTTCAGGGGCTATGGTGGAAGAAAAGCTTTGAAAGGTGGGAGATGTGAAAATCAGGTTGCCCTTGTGTTGGGATTTTGCATGGGGCAGGTTTGGATTTCTAGATATATTCTACTGCAGAAAGAAAAACATGAAACAGTTGAGAGGATTTTAGTGCAATATTTTCTTCTGTTCTTCAAGTGTTCATTGTAAGTTACATTTAAAGACTCTCATCACCGTAACTTTTTTCCATTTGGCTTTATAGGACTGCGGGATATTAAGTAAAGGCATTAAAGTTCTAAATTCTGTGCTGCATTTCCACACGTACAAATCAGTCATTTTTTTGGTTATCAGAAGGCTATTGCATTTAGAACTGCCAAGACCTATAATGTCTGGGTGCTCAATTATTGAATAAAACATCTTTGTTTTTGCATTTTCCATAATTAGGTCTCTCCAGAAAGATGACGATATTTAGTGTCTTTGCATTCATGGCCTACTGCCATTTGCTGAAAGGTAAGACACCAAATCCTTTCATTAGGTTCTATATTTTAAATATTTTAACCATAAGTTTAAAATTATAATAATTATTTAAGGTGGATGTAATTATTTTTGTAGAGAGAACATTCTGTTTTTCCTTCTGTATCTCATAAACCCATTTCATTGGACAAAGATATAGGGAGTATGGTCAAACTAAAAAAAGGAAAATTAACCCATTATCTCTTTATCTATTACCTGTTATCCGTTTCCCAGGGATAATTACTGAAACTGTCTGTAAATTTATTGAGGAGTTTCCCATATTCTGAAAATTGGTTGTCCTTCTCTTCAGCATTTACGATCACAGTTTCCAAGGACCTGTATGTGGTGGAGTACGGCGGCAATGTGACCATGGAGTGCAAATTCCCAATAGAAAACCAGCTAAACCTGCTTGCACTAATCGTCTACTGGGAAATGGAGGATAAGAAAATTATTCAGTTTGTGAACGGGAAAGAAGACCTGCAAGTTCAGCACAGCAGCTACAGCCAGAGGGCCCAGCTGCTGAAGGACCAGCTCTTCCTGGGGAAGGCTGCGCTTCAGATCACAGATGTGAAGTTGCAGGACGCAGGGGTTTACTGCTGCTTGATCGGCTATGGCGGTGCTGACTACAAGCGGATTACTTTGAGAGTTCATGGTAAGGATGCATACAGGTGAAGAGGCCCAGTCTTTAGGAGCACTTTTCCCTCTTGGAAGTCCACCTTGCTCTCCACAGTGGCAATCTGCTCATTCATTCATTCATTCACACGTTCCGCCAATGAGCTTTTCTCAAATACTTCCTCTTTGGCAGTCCCTGGAGATCCAGAGCCAGACAGGTAAGGGCGTGTCCCACAGTATGTTTGGTTCTCCTAATAATAAATTGCTAGTCTTTACGTTTTTATGATTATGATACATGTACTTGCAAGTCATTCAGACCCTGTGGAAGGGAATAACATGAATTACAAAAGTGTCCTTCTCCCTTCACTGCCATCTTTCATGGCATGTCAAGGTAGTAGCCACTGTTCATGTGTCCCGCCAGGAAATTTCTTTATTCAACTATAATTTTTTAAAATGTATTAAGTCTGCCATCATTTTCCTTCCTTTATACCTCTCTATGTCAACTCCAAATTAATAAAAACAAACCCCACTGTGAGGTTCACATTCAAAAAGACTTGAAGTCAATCTATAAAGGCAAAAAATAATATCAAACATAAAGGAAACTATTCCTTAGAGACAGTATAAACTATGTTCGCTGAGCATATATATATTCATCTTGAAAGTCTACACTGCAGTTATCTTGAAGCGTCGTAGAGGAACTGTGAGTATCAAATTCCCGGGTACTGACTCACAAATATGTCATCAGGTCACCTGCGTTCAAAATTTTGTGTTGCCACTAGATAAGAAAAGGAAAACACCTTAGCTGACCCCCTCTACTTTCACTGTTAAGATTCATAGAATTGAGAGATAAAAGGATCCCAAGTAAGAGCAGCTAATCCAAACTCCCGAAGAACTGAAATCCCCCAAAGGGATCTTCTGCTCACATACTTTCCACAGTGACACCCAGTCACTTGGACCTCCCTCTTTAGCCTTTTGAAATTATTTTCTGATCCTGAGCTAGTGTCTGCCCTCTCTCGTCATACAGTTCTGAGATTATCTGCCTGCTTCTTTTGTTTACGTAATGACATTTTAGTGTGTGACCAGAATCCAGTCATTACTCCTTGTTCTTTCCATTCCTGGCCTAACTGCCTTCAATCTGAAGATCAGTGTTACAAATAGAAGACGTTTACATTTATCATAAAGGGATAAATGATCATTATAAACTCGGTCCAAATTATATAGCAACTGGGAGAAAAGCATCTATTTTTATGGCACATTACTGGGTTTCTGATTCGGGATCAATTAATGCTACTGTGGTCAAGAAGATGTCCCCTGTCTTGGGAAGTAGATTTAATTTTCATTATATTTTGCTATATACTTCTCCAGAACAGTGATATTTATGAAAGCAAACTGGTGGAATCCCAGGTTGGGATTTTCAACTTTTCTTCAGCCCATCAGCAAATATTACACACTGACTATGTTTCATGACATTATAGAAATTATCGATACTTAGCCCCATGAACAGCCAGTATTGCTGGATCTAGGCTGGGGAGGAAGACCATAAGCCTGGGAGTCAGGTGAAAGGAAGTATAGAGTGTGAGTTTCTGCTTCCAGAAGAGAGAGTCTCTCATCAGCCTTTGGGGAGTATGCAGAGAGTGGGACAGCGGTCCCGTAACAAGGAAGGGTGTTCTTTCAGGTCCTCCTGGCTCTGTGATGTCTTTTGTTGATCTGTGATGTCCTTTGTTATGGCTCAACACTACTGTGTTTGGCACTGGCACTGGCAACAAACCTTTGGCACTGAGGGTTTTTCCAAGAAGGGGTTCCTGAGAGAGCAAAGCAGATGACTAGCCAGATTTGACCATCTGATTTGTTTTGTCCATTCTGCTTTATATTAGAAATTACTTAATCGGCATTCTAGTCCCAGTCCATCCTGTGGTCGTATGCAAACAGGGGTCTTGGGTGTTGAGTTGAGCTACACTGAGAACAAGCTACTGTGCTTCACTTGTGTTGAGGCAGTGTCACCAATGGAAATAGTCCTCCTGTGTGAACTTCACAACTCAAGGAAGTACAATTCCTGAGTCACCTCTATATGCAAATGATTTCACAGTAACACTTCTCTTCCCATCACTGCAAACATGTGGTGACAGCTTCCCCCCAGGGAGTTTACTCACCATGGGATTTTATAGGTGAAGCATTTCAAAACTGAAATGTGTTAAAACTTTAGTTTTGGATTAACTCAATTATTATTATCACTCTGGGTATTGCACCTTTCATGTTTATCAGTTTAAATACCATACTCTCAGCCATTTGACTTCCAGTTGAGAATGCTGTTTTTCCTTAATTATCGAACCTAATAGCGAGGAAAATGAAAAACCCATCCATACTTGAAGGAGCTTAAATGGGATCAGGCAACTGAAAGAACAAAATATTGCATAGTTATCCTGATGAAATTAATTTGTTCATGTGAACCAAAGATTAACTGCTATCATTCCCCACCAACCCCATCTCTCCCCAGTTCACCAGCCAGCCCTTAGATTTTTTTCGGTAGTGTTTTCCCCATCTAACGTATCATGTAACCTATTCATCCTCATCTAACACATATAAATGCACCTGTGTTATTATCGCTCTCCTCTTTCTTGAATATGTACTCCACAAAGCCAGAGATTTGTGTCTGTTTTATTCACTGCTCTGTCCCTAGGAATTGACATACAAGAGGAGTTTGACAAGAGCACACAAAAATTCTTGAATGAATGAATGAATGAATGAATGAATGAAATACTTCCCCCAAATAGGATAGGGCTAAAATTTTTGAAACAGGAACAGGTTTGAGTATGTGAAAACTTATTTCCAGGTCTTTTCGTGAGGAACTGCTAGTACTTTCTGAAGACTATTACATGAGTACACTCAATGGTAGTGGTAAGAAGAGGGGGAGCAGCTCTAGTAGTTATCATAGTGGTGATTAACACTCCTGTAGTACTTACTATGTGCCAGGCCTTGTCCTAAGCATTTTGCCTATACTAACTCATTTAATCCTCAAATGACTCTATGGGGTAGGGGCTCCATTATGTCTAAGATGCATGTTTTCACATCTTACTCTCTCCGTATCTAAGTGTGTCTTTTTCTAGATGACATCTTAGATTCAGTGATATGTGCGGTGTTATTTTATGAAGGAGTAAATTGAAGCCCAAAGAAGTTAAGTAATGTGCCCAACTTCACTTACCAGGTGAAACCAGGTAAAGCCAGGTTTTGAACTCAGATAATCTAGTTCTGAAGTTTGTGCCCCTGACAACCAGATTTTACTCCCCACATTTATACCTCCAGAGTGCGTATGAAGTGGTATATTGACTTCAAAACTACAGTGAG
Organism: Procyon lotor; assembly: GCA_028646535.1. Lineage (NCBI taxonomy): Eukaryota > Metazoa > Chordata > Mammalia > Carnivora > Procyonidae > Procyon > Procyon lotor. The sequence continues at coordinate 3,669,361 of CM053615.1, read as the reverse complement.
CTTTTCTTGGTCTTGATGTGACCGTCAGTGGATTAGCACGTGTGTGCTCTATATCTAGTAAACCAGGAGTTTGCATATGTTTTTGATAATGTAATCCATCAGTAAAGCATGTTAGCCAATATGTGTGTGTTTGTGTGTGTATATAGTTAGAAAGGATATACTTAATGCTAATGTAAAGGATATAGCATAAAAAATTGACATTTTTAAAAGGTAAAAGAAGTTGAACATTACTAACTTCATATGGTTCAACCTAATGTATTGTACATTCTCTAAATGTGTAAGGAAAAATTTTTAAAGAATGAAATAAAAATTTAATCATATTTAATGCCTTGCTAATCATGATGATTCACTATCATTAGCTAATAGTTCAAGGTGAAATTCATTGTTAACAAAGGTGGATGGTCTTGAAAATCTTGAGTATTTGTTTTTATTTTTAGTTTCAGGTGTACAATTTAGGGATTTAGCACTTCATAAAACAACCATTGCTCATCACAAGTGCCCTTCTTAATCCCATCACCTATTTAACCCATCCCCCCACCTACCTCCCCTCTGGTAACCATCAGTGTGTTCTCTACAGTTAAGAGTCTGTTTCTTGGTTTGCCTCTCTCTTTTCCCCCTATGCTTATTTGTTTTGTCTCTTAAGTTCCACATATGAATGACATCATATGATATTTGTCTTTTTTTCACTATTTCACTTAGTATTTTACTCTCTAGTTCCATCCACATCATTGCAAATAAAAAAATTTCATTCTTTTTTATGGCCGAGTAATATTCCAGTGTGTGTATGTGTCTATGTCTGTGTGTGTGTGTGTGTGTGTGTGTGTGTGTGTTTATATGCACATACATACCACATTTTCTTTATCCATTCATCAGTCAGTGGACAAATGGGTTGTTAACATAATTTGGATTTTGTAGGAAAACAGTATGGAGATTCCTCAAAAAGGTAAAAATAGAACCACCCTATAATCCAGCAATTACACTACTAGGCATTTACCCAAAGGATAAAAAAATACTAACTCAGAGGGATACACTCACCCAGTGTTCACAACAGCATCATCTACATTCTTGAGGGTTTGTAAGTCAACGCCTTATCAGGTCCAGTTTAGGTTCTTGTTGTTTTAACTTCGTAAAGTGGTAATAAAAAGTGTCCCTCTTGCCACTTCCTTATGGTTTGTGCTTTAAGTATTAGTATTCCATCCTCAATTTCTTTGTGGGAAAATTTTTAATTAGTTGTTCATTTTGTAAACAGGTTAGTCTAGTTAAATTTAGATAAGAGAATCTGTAAATCTGTAGTAGTGACTCCTAAAGGATTCAAAAATTTTAGCCCTATCCTATTTGGGGAAATATTTCATTCATTCATTCAACAAGTATTTTTGTGTGCTCTTGTCAAACTCCTCTTGTATGTCAATTCCTAGGGACAGAGCAGTGAATAAAACAGACACAAATCTCTGGCTTTGTGGAGTACATATTCAAGAAAGAGGAGAGCGATAATAACACAGGTGCATTATACACATTATACACAGGTGCATTATAATAACACAGGTGCAATAACACAGGTTCTTAAGGAGTCACTATTCTCCCTTTGCTGTTACAAAACTTCTCTCTTCCCATAAGACCCTCATGTGGCATACGAAGTGAGGCCCAGTGTCAATTGGTAAAGTTTATTAAGCTTGGATTATTTCTTAATTATTATAAAATATATTATTTTATAATATAAAATATTATTACATATACATATTACATATAAAATATTATAAAAATTTATATGTAAGTGGAAATTCTAATATTTTCTTCCTATATCCCAACACATGTGTCCTACTTTAGAGACTAGAATAGTGGATATCTAATCACTAGTAGATCTCTAATTCCACTCACTTATTGGGCCCTGAGAAGCATACCATGTTTATACATATGCTTAGGCATGAACCAACATTCTCCTTTATTATTCTGTTAAAAATTATATGAGTAAAAAAAGCTAACATTTTACCTTTAATGCTTCACCATTATCTGTGATTTTATTCTTGTAAATTAAATTGCCCAGAAATCAAGCCCTGTGCTATGTGAACTAGACCCTGTTATGATAATAGTATTTCAGGAAGATTCAGTGGATTTGTTTTCTTGAAGGATTCTTGAATATAACAGATACAAGGTTGAGGACTCAAGTACTCATGAGAACCATTATTTATATGTTTTGAAATTATAATTATGTTGATTTCCAGAGTTTCTATTGGTGATTGCATTGAATTAAGACCACAAAAACATCACATCATTAATTGAGTCTTGTTTGATTCTGGCTGTTTTGTATTAAATCTCTGAATATATCTTATCACAAAGCCATTGTTAAACCTTTGGTAAAGGAATGGAGTCAAGGCTCTGAGTGGACCACTGGTGGTTACGTTAAAGTATTAGGAGTAAAATAAAGATATTGCCAGTAGAATAATGACACATTACCATGCTTGTAATGAATAAGCACAAAGATCTTAGGTGATGTAAATGCATTAAATAATCTACTAAAAATAGTACACTTGATATCTTAATCCTAAAAGGGTCCCAAACCATTGAGCTAAATTTTAGTCAGTGACCTAAAATTTAAACTTTCTTTCTTGAGTATAATAATTATTTAAATGATTTATTCAAGTAGCCAGCATAAGAAAGTTCAAAAAATAAGTATCATAAGTGTGGTATTCTGGATGAGATCCCGGAATAGAAAAAGGACATTAGGGGAAAACTAGTGAAATGGAACAAAGTATAAAAGTTTAGCCAATAGTAATGTACTAACATTGGTTCCTTAGTTATGACAAATGCACCGTGGTAATATAAGATGTTAACAGTAGGGAGGAACTGGGTGGTAGGTATGTGGGGGCTCTGTGCTATCTTTGCCACTTCTCTGTAAATCTAAAACTTTTTTGAAGTAAAAAATAAATTTAAACTTTAGAAAGTATTATTCAGGAACACATACCAGTTTTTATAATGATATCATGCTCTTTTCATACCTAATTTCTGATCATGGAACCACAGTTGGAAAAGTGAATGGCCCATGAAAATCAGATTTTCTGTTTATTAAATAAAGTCTAAGAAAACCATACTGGTCAGCTGGAGAGGTTCATGTTACGAAGACAGAATTACAGCAACAAAAAGAAAATATCCAGGAATAAAATTAAGAAGAAAAGGGCTGGCCCTATGTAAAAACTATAAAGTTCAATGAGAAAGATACAAAGACTTGAGTAAATGGACAGACATATTTTATATTTGGATAGAAGGACTGTTGGTTTAAAGATGTCAATTCTCCTTAATCTGTGCATTTGCATGGAGCCTAATAAAAATAGCAATATGATTTTCCTAGCAAGGTAGTTGTTCCTTTGAGCTCAAACATAGCCCAACTATGAGTGTGTGAGCTGAAGCAGGACTAACAGGGGCTCCTCACTGCTGAGACATCTGAACATCAAGCTTACTTCTCTGAGATCCTGCCTGAATTGATACTTTTCCTAGTGTAGACGACACCACACCACATATCCAGTTTTGTCCTAAGTGAAAGCCCTGACTTCTTTTTGCTCATGACCTAGCCCCATACCGCAGAATCAACCAAAGAATTTCTGTGGATCCTGTCACCTCTGAACATGAACTAATGTGTCAGGCTGAGGGTTACCCTGAGGCTGAAGTCATCTGGACAAGCAGCGACCATCGAGTCCTGAGTGGCAAAACCACCATCACTAATTCCAGCAGGGAAGAGAAGTTTTTCAATGTGACCAGCACGCTGAGAATCAACACAACAGCTAATGAGATTTTCTATTGCACTTTTCGAAGATCAGGTCCTGAGGAAAACAGAAATAATACTGCTAAGTTGGTCATTCCAGGTAATATTCTGAATGTCTCAATTCACATGTGCCTGCTGCTGTCCTCTGGCCTCTAGCATGATGCCTGTTCATTGTAGGCATCCATCATTCATTAAATAAGTGAATGCATGTATAACACTATACTTACAAAATGCTTCCTCATCTCCATTCATCCAAGTCATATTGCTGTTTAATAAACATTCAGCAAATATTTATTGAATATGCCCTATGTGCCAGGCATCAAGAGCTCATAGAAGAGTAAGACACTGTTTACACTTTCCAGGAAACAGATAAGGCAATCCCATTCCATGTAGGAAATGCTCTTGTGGCTAAGGGGTCTGGGAGAGTACCCCAGAGAATGACTCAGCTCAGGCAGTGTTGCAGGAATCCAGATCCAGCACATCAGAGCTGCTCCTTTCTTTCCAGGGTTTCTATGGTAGCTAGCAAATGGAACGTACCCCATCTGTCCACCCCACCACCATGATAGTCTATGGCGTTTCAACACAAAGCAGTCTGTCTGCTTATCGCGTGAGAGAGAAGGTTGTTGTCCTTGCCTAAGCTACTCATCTTCTGCGTGCTTCACTTTCCCTAATTATACCAGTTATAAACTATTGGGCAAGGTTACTGTAGAGGCGAATGAGCTACGTACAGTGTATAAATATGATCTGAGGCTCTTGCCAGCAGACTCAATTATTTTCTTCTTACTACCCTACAGGAGTGGGTATGGTGGGATGCAGAATCTGATGAGAGGCTGAGACCTTTGGAGAAAGTGGGGCAGGAGGGCATGATGTTAACATAAACCCAGAGGTGTTCTGAGAAGCACTTCTCAATGCCGCCTCTTGTAGTAGATGTTGCCAGTTTAGCTTCAGCTACTTCAGAAAAAATAACGAAGAACTCAGGTGGAAAAGTCAACCAATAGGAAAAGGCAATATAGGATTATCCTGTGAATGAAAAGAGGGAAAAAAAAAAATTGAGAAACTTAAGGAGAGTTATGGGTTATGAGTCAGTGCAACTAATGGGTTGCACTTACTGGGTTATGAGTCACTTTGATAGGGGCTGCATTTGTGGGTTCCTGCCATTTAAAAGTTACTTTATGACAGCTTATCTGAGGGAAGACTTAGGGTAATTTACCTAAGTGCTTGGGGTCTGTTTCCTCATCTATCACCTAGGATTTTTTTCTTTTTTGATATCTTGCACGCCTAACTGAACTTATTTTGAAATTGAAAGAGATATAGACAGGCTTTGTAAACTGTAAGCTACTAGAGAAAGGCTGACCACTATTGTGGCTGTAAAGCTTGAGCAAGGTCGTCAAGGATCAGACCAATGGAAGAAGGTGGGAGTTAGCAGGCTCTGAGTATCGTGTGCCGGGGACCCTTTTCTTCCTTCACGGAACCACAGATGGATTGGTGAGACGTATCCAGGATCAGATGTCCCGAGATGTTTAAAGTGAGAAAGAAAAGATACGAGTGATGGCCGGCCCTCAATTGTGGCCACACACATGAGGAGGTAGAAGCTCTTGGGCCATGCCAGTTGGCCTTCCTGTTCCATCTTTACCATGTACAACAGGCCGCCAGCTGCTAGATTGAAGAATGCAAGGGAGGTCACCGAGCCTCTCATTTAGTACTGAGGACAACTACCTGTGGTAAGCTCTTCACAAACATTGGCCTCGCAAGAAATTCATTATCATTTCCATTTTGTAGGCAGGTGAGAGGATTTGCCTGAGATCTCAAAGCTAGTGAGTGACAGCAGAACATAACCCCAGGCCCGTCTGTCCAAAGCCTGGGCTGCTTCCACTTTTCTGTGCTCTTCCCATTTTCCTATCAGTGGTATCTCACCATTCCAGCCACTCACTGGCCTGGACCCGTTTGTAACCCAAAGCTAGCCGAAATTCAACTTCAAGGATGATTCTTCTCTTAACCCCTTCCCATCAAAATTTCGTCTGTAGTTTCTTATTGGTTTCTTTTGTTTTTCAGAACCACTTCCCGTTCCACCAAATGAGAGGACTCACTTCATGGTTCTGGGAGCTGTCGTGGTGTTTCTTGGTGTCACCCTGGCAGTCACTTTCTGTCTAAAGAGAAATGGTATCTCCTTGATTACAATAGTCTCCACTGCACACATGGGGAAATGTAGGGGGCAGCTGCTGTTGTCACAGTGGCACTTACAGGCGGAGCCAGGGATGCTCAGCCTTCTGTCATGTGCAGCTCAGTCCCATGTAACAGGGAACTCTCCTACCCATGGGAACTCTCCTACCCAGAATGCTAATGGTGGCCCCATCGGGAGACATGGGTTTATAAAATGCTGCCTTCCTATTAGCATTCTCTTCTAAGAGCTGTTTTCAATTATGCAAAGTGGGTTTCAGCTATACTACCATGTGAAACTGTGTGTCATCTCTTACTATAGTCCTCTTCATTTCACTGTCCTGCAGCATTGCTTATGTTGGAAGGTGGCAGTGAACTCTTGTAGTAGCATTTCCAAGGGGGTGACAGTTGGACCATAGCTGCAGGGAAACCTGATTGGCCTCTGCAAGGTGGTGCACACACATCCCACTGTTAAATAGCAATGACAGTAAAGCCGGGCAGGATTGCTGGGTGAAGATCATGTATATGGGGGTGAGAGGTGGGAGAATGAATGGGCATGTATGGAGGGTGAAGGAGACCAAGCACCATACAGTTTTTTTCCATCATGCAAATAACCACAGACTTAAAGTAAGGGAGAAAAAGGTAAAATGCCTGTCAGTTTTGGTTGAATTTGAGTCTTGCATTAGTTGCACTGCTATATTGAGCTGGTTTCTGGGCACACTAAGAAATGAAAATAGTTTTTCCCATAGAGAGGTGATGCTTTTACCATAGAGTATTTTACAAGATCTCTGGCTGAGGGTGCTTGCTATACAGTTTTCAAAATAACTTGCATGTATTTATTTCTCTATTTGCCCATGGGAACAATTAAAACACAGGAAAATGAGTCTATTCTAGTATTTTCCGCCCATTTTAAGATGATTTAAAATAGACATTTCCCCAGTACTTTGAGAAGTATACCAGGGGATCCAATGATGATCTGCGTGTAGAGTTATCTGAAGTCAAATAGGGAAGTGGAAGATGGAAGGGAATTCCAATGGTGGTTGAAAAGTTCCCCACGGCCGCTTAAGAGGATGGGTGGATCTGGGAAAGTGGTGTAATTTAGTGGAGGTCAGCTATTTCTAAAGAATAGGTATTTAACAGAACTGAGACAATTAGCCGGTACAGAAGGCTCAAGGTCCAATGACATGATGATCCTGAGATGGAGTTGATTTGTCCAAGGAAGTGACTCTTGACAACTTGCATTTTGAATATGTCCCCATGAAAAGTAATTAGTCATCTTTAGGAATGGCTAAAAAACCTAATGTATAATAAAGTACCTCAGTGTTTCTTTGTCTATCTTTGAGGGAAGGATGGAGAATTCAAGTGTATACTCCTAAAGAAAATCTAGGAGCAGGACACCTGGCTGGCTCAGTCAGAAGGCCATGCAACTCTTCTTGGGGTTGTGACTCTGAGCCCTACATTGGCTGTAGAGGTTACTAAAAAAAAATAAATAATCTTAAAGAATAAAATAAAGGTGGGAGCAAAAGCCTATGTCCTAAATTCTTGAATTGACCTCAGAGGTTGGAACCCATGGAATAAATTCAGAAGTCTACCAGATTTCCTAGGGGATTAAAAATGTTTCATAGGAACTTGGAATTGAAACTTGAGTCACAATGTGGGATTTAGGGTTGTGTTACAAGGGAATAGAAATGACTTTTTTTTTTTTTTTTCTCAAGGGAAAATGATGGATGTGGAAAAATGTGGCTCCCGAGATAGCAACTCAAAGAAACAAAATGGTAAGAATATTAGCAGGGGTTGAGAAATTGAAAGAAAAAGAAACAAAAAGTTGAAGTAATAACAGGGAGAAAGCTGTCAGCCATAATCATAATCTCTCCTCACTTTCAAGAACGCTGGCTCTTGGAACTGCTGGCTCCTTTTTACCTCACAACTCTTATACAAGAGCTCTTCCCATAGCCGGAGGAGTTTTAGGGATGGCCCTGGAGTGTAGACTGGTGAGCAGCATTGGGGTTGGGGGAGGAGGCAGCTTCTCTCTGCTGGATTTATAGCTCTGCATCCTAACACCTCCCTGCAAAAGGGGACCAAGTTGACTTAAGCGGGTGAGTAACATAGATGGATACATACATACACACATACATACATACACGGATGAAACTTGAGTAGCAGGCACTATGTTAACTGCTTCATATGCATTGCCTTGTTTCATCTCCCTCCACAAAATCAAAGAGATAAATACTAGGATATTTCCCATTTTATAGTAGAGAAAACAGAAGGTCAAGAAAAATATCAAATTGCCCAAGAACACATACCTGGAGCCCACTAGCCTGACCATCGAACTTTACTCTTAACCTATCCACTTAAATTCATTTTACCATAAATGTCTCCATTTATAAAATGTCAGAAAGACCTCACCCAGTTGACTGAACTAAGAAGAAAATTATATTAAGATTTCTAATTCTTTTTAATGCAGTTAGAAACCAAACTTCACAACAAGCCCTAATTTACTTATTTAATTTTGTAATTAACATATAATGTATTATTTGCCCCGGGGTACATGTCTGTGAATCGTCAGGCTTACACATTTCACAGCACTTACCATAGTACATACCCTCCTCAGTGTCCATAATCCAGCCACCTTATCCCTACCCCCCCGCCTCCCAGCAACCCTGAGTTTGTTTCATGAGATTAAGAGTCTCTTACGGTTTGTCTTCCTCCCGGTCCCATCTTGTTTCATTTCCCCCACCCCCACAACCCCCAACACCCCCAACCCTGCTTCTCAAATTCCTCATATGAGAGATCATATGATAATTGTCTTTCTCTGATTGACTTATTTTGCTTAGCATAATGCCCTCTAGTTCATCCACGTCATTGCTAGATGACGGCTAGATTTCATTTCTCTTGATACAAGATGGGATCAGGAAGAAGACAAACCATAAATGACTTGTTTCTCTTGATACAACAAGCCCTAATTTAAAGTAATCTAAGTAATTTGGACGAGCCCAGGCAGGTTTCATTATGTGGTCAATTCCACTCACTTGTTTTATAAAACTAAATAGTGAATGTTGTTTGAAGAATCCTAGGGTGACCAGCCTTGGCAAATCTCTTGATTTGCCCAGAATTAAGGGGTTTTTCAGGACACAGAACACAAGACTCTCGGTTTTAAAATCAGAACAAACCCGGGCAAACCAGACAGTTGGTCACCCTTTATTATATAAAGATAATTGGACATAAATATAATCTGCCTCTCTCTCATTACAAATCAGTTCTGTTGTCTAGCAAGTATGAGTTTTGTTTGTCATTGTCGTTCTCCAGATATACAATTTGAAGAGACATAATCCAGCCTTGAAACTCCTGATATTAAAGCAGGGATTGTCAGCCTGTGGTTTGAGTTTGGCAGAACGACCCATGACCAGAGCCGTGCAGTGGGCCAGGCAAGCTGCAGATGATGTAGGACTTACAGGCCCCAGCACTCAGCAGTGGAAGCTGGGAGAGAAGAGGAGGAGAACAAAGCAAGAAGGAGCAGAGAGGGTAGGCTGCAAGGAGACCTTGGTCCTTCAAAACAACTGGGAGACTCATAGGCGCCTACAGGAGAGAGGAGGGACGCTTCTGAAAGATGAGCCCCCATGCAAATCACCCATCGCTCATCCTAGGAAAACAAGTTGTGATTCCCTGATTTAATGGTCAGTTCCTGCAGAAGTGCCCTTTGCCTTCACTCCGCGTCCCTGTTTGTCCGCTGTGTGACTGAGAGTCCCAGTGTTGCAACAGTATTTAAGTATGTTATTTTTATTTATTTTGAGTCTTTGGAGTCTTGTCACATGAGTGTGGTTGTGAATGATTTCTTTTGAACATATATTGTAGGTAGAAGGTAAAATTCGGTCACAAAACTAAACTTACTGCTTAGTGAGTTGTGCATGTTCAATAAAATGTGTATTATTGATGAGGTACTTGGTATCCTCCACAGCTACGAGGACATAGGAAGCATAGAGAACAGACCCATGGTTTATATAGGAGTTTACCTTGTTTAACCCACCAGTACTTTGGTTGACTCAAATAATCTTATTCTCAGACCCTGAGGTAAAATATGTTACTGCAGTATCTGTTCCATTTTAAATATCAGCGTTAACAACTATGTGGTATCCTACACACAGAATTTCATTTAATACCTAGGATAGCTATGTTGTGGTAAGCGCTGTTATCATACCCATTTCACAGCTGAAGGAGCAGAGAGCTAAAGTAACTCGCTGAGCCAGTAAATAGCAGACCTTAGATTTCCACAACTGTCGCCCACTGTCCTTCTAGAATATAGTCTAGAGCTGTGTTTTGCTTTAAGAAATTGATTCAGCAAACATTTAGGAAGCACCCATGTCACTAGGCCAGGCAGTGATTGAGCAAGACAAAGAACCTCTCTTCCAGGAGCTCATAGTATCATGGGGGAGACTGATAGGGAAATTCATTATCACAGCTTAGTGCAGCATCATAACATAAGGTGTTGAAAGAGAAAGACGACGTGAAGAGAAGAGTCTAGAAAGGCTGCCAAAGGGAGGGTGTGCCCTGGGCAGCCCGTCAGGGTGTTCGGTGGAAGTTGAAAATACATTTTTTTAAAAGATTTTATTTATTTATTTGAGAGAGAGAAAGATCATGAGCAGGTGAGAGGGGTAGGGGCAGAGGGGAAAGTAGACTCCTCGCTGAGCAAGGAGCCTGACATGGGGCTCAATCCCAGGACCCTGGGATCATGACCCCAGCTGAAGGCAGACACTTAACCATCTGAGCCACCCAGGTGCCCCGAAAATACATTTTAATCAAAGTGATTTTAGTTTATGAGGACAAGTCAGTATTTTTTACTATTGTGGAAAATAATTCTTGAGCTCCTTTTCTATCATTATATTTATGTTTGATTTATTTGCCTTTGCCATGCAATCTGATGTTTATATATATGGTGTTGGTATTGTTCAGTAGTTCTCTCTTTTTTTATTTAAGTGCTGCTAAAGTCTGAACTCCTACCTTTCTATGATTCAGAATGCAGAAGGTCCAAGAGGAGACATTAAAAAGTCCTCATTCCATCTTCCTAGCCATCGATTTTCCTTACCAGAAGCAGCCACTCTTGCCTTTTATTCTTGTAATTTTCTGAAGATATTCCATAGAATATGTAGAAACATATATAAAAAGTATATTTTTTATTCACATAAATGGGAACACACTATTAGCCTGCTGTGCACTTTGCTATTTTTATTTAATGTATTATTTTTCATGGGACCATTGGAACAAATGTGAAGTTCCCAGAGGCAAGGCACTATGTCTTGTTTATTTCTAGATCAGCTTTTCCATAGCCTGTTAGTATCTTTTTTAAGGCTTAGTACATACTAAATACATGCTTCATCGACGTTTGGACAACCAGCAATTATTGACTGATTGCTCTATGACTGAGTTTGGATTTGGTTTATTTTGTGTTTCTCAAGGTGAGACCGTTGGGTTCCCCAGGGTACCCTGGGTCAACCTAGTCCTAAAGGCTGACTTTATTACTAATTCTGTATGACAGAATCATGTGTACAACTTGTGTTTTTTTCCTATCTCTTTCCTCTTGAGTAAAAACTAGACTTTGATATTGTAGTCGCAAAATGACAGGGGTGGGCTTTTGTTTTTTATTTTGTTTTGGAGATTCCAGTAAGGTACCTTGACTCCTACCTGTTCTAGAAAAGGCCATGAGCTGTTCCTGAACCTCTGAGTCCTACCAATTCTCATCACTACATAGTTCTAAGATGTTGCATTTCAAAGGCTTTGAGGTTCCCATGCCTCCCAAGAGGTCCCAGCATATTCCTGCTCTCGTGGCCATTTACCTGGATTATTGACAAAGAGAACCTTTGTTTTGCCACCTGTCAAGGCAGAGGAAACAGAATCTCCGACAGAACTCGTTATGTTGTCTTTTTGTTCATGTTCATCCATACGGTATCCCTTGTTTGCCTGAAGATATTCTTTTTTTTTTTTTTTAAAGATTTTATTTATTTGACAGAGAGAAACACAGCGAGAGAGGGAACAGAAGCAGAGGGAATGGTAGCGGGAGAAGCAGGTTTCCTGCAGAGCAGAGAGCCCGATGCGGGGCTCCATCCCAAGACGCTGGGATCTGAGCTGGGCCGAAGGCAGACGCTTAACGGCTGAGCCACCCAGGCGCCCCCTGAAGATATTCTTTATGTGAAGTATAAGGGAGGATTCTGGCTGAGCCAGAGTACAGTCTATTCACTCCATTCCTAAATGTTAATGCCCTCTTATGGTGTTGGATTTGAAAGGCACTTTATCCCCTTGTCTTGTGTTTCACTCTAAATGACTTGGCAGAGAGGCTATTTAGTTCTGCATTTTAATTGTCATCGTTTACACCTGCATTAATTTAATAAAATATTTATTTGTTCCTTGGTGCACCATCGTGTCCACTGTCTTGTTTTCCAGGCTTTATGAAACCACACCCAATGTAATGTCCTGGTGGAAAAAGTTACTGGGAATATCTTTAGCCACCTTCCTAGTTCTTAACTTCATGGCTGCTGTTTATGCAGCATACTCTTAGTTCTGTGCCATGAAAGATACTGAAAAAAATATTTTCTTCAAAAATGTATTGAAAACTTTCCTTCTGTCTTCCTCTATAACTTCTTTTAGGACAATACCAAGAAAAGAGTCAAAATCATGTTGTACAAATTGAAGATCTGAGGGAGGGAAGACGAGAAAGAAGGAGTGGTCCCCAAGACAGCTCGGAGGAAGCAGAGGGACTTTCCTCTCAGAGAGGACTCTTCTCAGATCAGTAAACATGGATATCCAAGCCAATGCCTCTCTAGTCTTCACATTCTGAAAAGGAAGTGAGATGTCTAGCATGACATCAAGGGAAGGATTAAGACCTGGTCTAGGGTGGGGCCATAAAAAGATTCATAGTAAAAGACAAACATGACAACATTTGTCGTTCAAGGAAGTGTAGGACTCTTAATTGCTGAGTCAGCAAGCTCACTTTAAAGAGACTTGTGACCATTTCTCTGAGTCAGACACTTGAAAGATGATGATGACTATTCCTAAACATATATGTTGGATTCTAGATGTTTTTAAAGAAAGACTGTCAGTATCTTTGTAGAGAAGATGATGACGTGATATTTATGCCAGCTGCTGGAATCAAAGCAATAAAAATGCGTACTAGACAGCAGAATATCTCACCTTTCTGACCAGTCTTCCTGGCTGGCCACGGTGGCCATGGTTCTGGCTGCAATCCTGTGACATTGGAGGGGTGGGGGCTCATATTACAGGAAAAGAAGCCTGAAAATGAACTGCAGGCTTTCATTAAAGTTTTACTCCAGTCTTTTTTTTTTTTACAAGCATGCAACTATCTGCTGCAGGTAGGTCAAATATATTTTTATCTAAATATTTTAGGAACCATACAAATTATTACTATATTAAAAGTTAGAATTCAGAATTAGCTTCTGCACTGTTGCTATTGCTGGCCAAATTTGTGAAGACAGATGCATTCCATTTTTATAATTTTTCCCTGCTCCAGGTCCCCAGAGTTTCAAGAAAATGAATATAATAAGCCAACTTACCCTTATTGTAATTTAAATATTTCCAGAATTATTTATATTTTAAAAGAAATTAAAGTTTGAAGAAATTCAAACAGTTGTTAGTGGTGGGTTTTTATCATTGATAGTTGTGATAATCCCCATTTATTGAGCATGTACTCCACGCTAGACACTGGGATTACATATATTCTCTCATTTAATGCCATGGGCTCGTGATGAGATACACCAAGCAATAGTTTTTATTGTAATTCTTGCTGATGATTTACTTATATCTTTTCCCTCAACAGAAAAACACAAAATGGCCATTTAAAAGTAATGTATATAAGACTATGACATAATTTGGAATAACAGTAAGTGGCCAAATTGGTTGAAATGTACACTTCTTCATTTCTCAATTTTTGTGAAGCTATCATATTTTGGCTCCCTTTTCTACCGATTTATGGACATACTGCAGATTCTGTAGTATAGAAAGTGGAATTGAATGGACAGAAAGTTCAGAATATCCCTCTCCATTCCAAGAAACCAATACACACAGATTTCTGACCTCCACACCAGTCAGTGTGGCCTCCTTAGATCTCTTGCAGAGGAGAGTCAAAGCTGGGGAGATGGGCAGCAGTCTGTTGTGTGGAGAGAAATCACAGCAAGGCCTCAGGATTCAGTCCCTCATCAGAGCCTTTCAGGCTAGATAGCAAGCCAGGGGATGATCAGGACGAGAAGGGGAGATCAGAAATGTTAACACCCTCTTAAAACTTCAAAAGGGACACCTACTATAAGGCTAGGTCTAAGACAATAGGCAGCAGCATCTTAGTTGAAGGGGAGCTAAAAAGAAGTAAATCTCTAATCTTGTATAATCTCCGGGCTGGAAACCAGCCAAAGAATTGGACGCTCTCGAATTCAGTGCTTTGTGATCACTGGGATGACTACAACGGAGGTGCAATCGAGTCATGACAGTGTTCCAAGTGTCTACATTTTGGGGGAGGAAAATTCTCAAGATGGGTTTACCAGAAGGCTTTGGCAAATCTCAACATATTAATCTGACTTTTCTTCATGTAGTCCCCTCCACTTCTGCTCCCCTTTGTAACCTGAGAGTTGATTCCCCTTCCCCAGCCTGCCCAAGCTGAGACATTGAAAGTATCTGAAATTCCACTCATGTTTTCCAGTTCCATTACAAACATCTCAGTGGGTCTCAGTTCCTCATTGGACAACTTCTACAGGCCAGGCATTCACAAGGCATTGCAGAGGAGCCACAGATATTAAATGTGTCTCAAGTCGTTATGGAGCTTATCGTCTCACTGAAGAGATGATGCACATATTCAAGTAGAATTAAGTAATAATTCAAGTGCTAGAGAATATGAGCATTTAAGGAATTGTCTCAGGACACTGAGCGGAGAGGACAGCAAATATTATAATGTAGGGGAAGGAGGAAACCTCAGGCGCTAGGAGACTCACCAGTGAGGCCAGTCAGCTTGGACCTTGGAGAATGGAGAAGATGCCCACCTCTGATGGTGTGTGTTTTTAGTCCATGCAGACTTTTATAACAAAATACCACAAAGCAGGTGGCTTATAAACAACAAATTTATTTCTGACCTTTCTGGGGACTGGAAAGTCCAAGATCAGGGTGCCAGCATGGTTGTATTCTGGTCAGGATCCTCCTCCTGGTTTGTAACTGGCACATTCTCACTGTGCCCTCACGTGGCAAAAGCGGCAAGGGGTCTCTGTGGGGTCTCTTTCATATGAACACTAAGGCCATTCATGAGAGTTTAGCCCTCAGAACCTCAGAACCTTCCTGAAGGCCCCATCATCTTAATAGCATCATCTTTGGAGGTTAGGATTTCAGCATGTGAATTTGGGGGGGTGGGGGACACAAACATTCAGGCCATACCATGTGGAGTGCAGTTTTTTAAAATAATTTTATTTTTAAAATAATTTTATTTATGTATTTAATTTATTGCATACAAGATAAATGTAACAATAGAAGAAAATCTGTGATCCCTTACATTTTAGTGGGAATGTAAATTGGTGCAACCTCTGAAAAGGATAATTTGGCAATATCTATCAAAATTATACATGACCCAGGAATTCCACTTACAGAAAATTAAGTGAAAAATGACATATGTGTAAGGATTTTCATTGCAGCTTTGCTTATAATAGCAAAACACTGGAAATAACCCAAATGTCCATCAATAGGGAACTGGTTAAATGAATGGGGCAGCAGAATCCAAACAAGAGAATACTATATTTGACAGCCACATAAACAGATAAAGAACTTCTTTCAGTACTGATATGAAACAGATCTGAGATACATTTATTGTTCAATTAAAAATTAAGATAGAGAAGAGTACAATATGCTCACTCCGTATTATATTAATAATGTATACAACGTTTATATTATGGACACTTTGCTCGCTATGTACTTTGTATGTATACTATGTACACTTAATTTGTATATTATGTACATTATATATCCTTCCAGATAAAAACTTTTCATTTTTTGAAAGGGAAAAAAATGTAGATACACATTTGCTTATATATGCAAAAATGTGTATCTGAAAGGTGCATAAGAAGCTTTTTTAAAAAGATATTATTTCTTTGAGAGAGAGCATAAGCGAGGGGAGGGGCAGAGGGAGAGGGAGAAGCAGACTCCCTAAAGAGCAGGGAGCCTGATGTGGGACTCGATCCCAGGACCCTGGGAGCATGACCTGGGCCAAAGGCTGACACTTAACTGAGCCACCTAGGTGCCCACATAAGAAGCTATTAAGACTGGTTGCTTTTGGAGTGCCATATTGGGTTCCTAGGGGGAGACTTTTACTGGTAGGACCTTTTGAATTTTGAATCCTGTGAACATCTTACCTATTCCAGATAAATCATAATTTTTAAAGTCTGAGCTTAGTTATCTGCCTTCTAGGAACTTTCAAGTACTTGTAAGGAAATGATAACTCATTAATGTGTAATAACAGAGGTGAGGGAGTTTCAACAACTAAATTCAATCACCACTGAATTTTTAATCTAGACTTGAACCCAACTGAACTGAATTATTTTCTTTCATTTACCTTTTCCCTATTTTCCACTGGTTTCACTCCCAGTACAGCCCCAAGTATGGGGAAATGTGATCAGTTATCCACATGATTATAAATAACACTATTATAAAAAATGAATAGACCAAATCAACCCCATGTTTATGGCGCTATAGACATGAAATTTGCTTCCATAGATATGAAATAATGAAAACATTTAGAGCTTGGGGAAACTTGCAAGAATGATCCTAACATACATATCCAGTCTGAGAACTGAGTTTTAACCCAAGTAAAGTTTTTGCATAACTGCAAGGTGAAAGTTTTGGCCAGCATTTTGGGGGATATTGGTGACTATCAAAATCCCCCAAACTTAGGCTTCCCCTTTCAACATCTTGGCTTCTCCATGGGAAGCTTTGGCTATCTGCCCGAATATCAAGCAGCCCATCTTTGACAAGACACAAAAGCTGTTTTCACCTTGATGCTCTGCAGTTGTGAAAAATGAAAAAAAAAAAAAAAAGCAAGATCACGGAGAAGTTACTCAACAGACAACAAAATTTACATAAGTGAAACTGATTAGAAGAACTTTTTTTTGCTGTGAGAGTTAAAATGCCACGTCAAGCCTGAATAATGAAAAAACAGATATGAGCAACAACAAGTGACTGACAGTAGCCTGTCTCTGTCAACCAGTCCTCTTAGCAAGGTTAGAATAAGTTATAAATACTAACATATAAGAGACCAAACAAAATGGTCTCTTTCTAGGACACTGAAGAAGCTGGGGGACCTTAAAACTGGGTTAAAAATGTTTCAGGCCTCTAGGAGAAAACTGAAAAACAAGGACAAAAACAATAAACTCTTGTTTGTACCCACCACTGCTCTAAAAGTTGCTTCATTCCCGGTGACTACAGAAGTTTGAAAATAAAAAAACAACCTAGCTGTACTGAGAAATGTACGCATATTTGGGAAGAGTGAGAGTTTGCTTTAGAGACCTGGAATCAGAGTCAAGTTCTAGGCTTACTAACTCTATGACTTTGAGTCTGTAATTTAACTTCAGTGAGCCTGTTTCCTTGGGTAAAAGGAAGTGAGGTCTAAATGAGACTCTCTCTCTTTTTTTTATTTATTTGACAGAGAGAAAGAGATCATAGGCAGAGAGAGAGGGGGAAGCAGGCTCCCCGCTGAGCAGAGAGCCTGATGTGGGGCTCGATCCCAGAACCCTGAGATCATGACCTGAGCGGAAGGCAGAGGCTTTAACCCACTGAGCCACCCAGGAGCCCCTGAGACTCTATCTCTAATGTGCTTAGTAGAAGGCGTGAAATCAGTTTGTGTATTTATAGTATCAATGCCAAGAAATGATTTATTGAATTATTTTAAGATCCTAGAGCTATAAATCTAACCAGAGTGGTATTGTTATGGATAACTTTAAAATCAATTTTTAAAATCGAAATTAATTTTCCAGGGCGCCTAGGTGGCTCAGTCAGTTAAGCGCCTGCCTTCAGCTCAGGGTCCTGGGATTGAACTCTGTTAGGGCTCCCTCCCCAGCAGGGAGTCTGCTTCTCCATCTCCCTCTGCCCTTATCCTCACTCATACATTCTCTCTCTCTCTCAAATAAATAAAATATTTAAAACTTAATAAATCAAAATTAATTATATTATTAAAATTTTATTTTTAATTAAAATTTTTTAAGTTGAAATGTTTAATTTTTCCTTCTACAAAGTAAAATAACTGAATTAAAGTTGTGCTAGGCTGAAGGTCTAAGTTGATCATCTTAATAATTTTGGAATTTTTCATTATGTTAAAATTAAGTAGAATTTATTATCTTTTTCAATTTGCACATTTAAAATTCTGGCATTCCCGGCAGTGGGTACTGAGGAGGGCACGTATTGCATGGAGCTCTGGGTGCGGTGCATGAACAATGAATCTTATAAGAGTGAAAAAATAAAAGTATTTGGGGGGAAAAAGAAATCAATTATCAATCATTACATTAAAGAAGCTATTGGAAAATTACCCACCATGGAAAAAAAAATAAAAAAATAAAATTCTGGCATTGATCCCT
This sequence comes from Procyon lotor, assembly GCA_028646535.1. Taxonomy (NCBI): domain Eukaryota; kingdom Metazoa; phylum Chordata; class Mammalia; order Carnivora; family Procyonidae; genus Procyon; species Procyon lotor. Next base: position 3,650,848 of record CM053615.1, on the reverse strand, counting down.
TTTAGATTCATCTGGGCCTCTCATGTCAGTAAATGCTGAGCTACCATAAAACAGAAATTACTTACATAGGATAATGTAACTTATTTAGGAACAATTTAGAAAATGTTTATTTGGATGGCTATGTTTTGTTTTGTGTAAAGAATTGTTTGTGTGTTGAATAGCCAAACTATGGAAAGACCCTAGATGCCCATCAACAGATGAATGGATAAAGAAGATGTGGTATATATATACAATGGAATACTAGGCAGCCATCAAGAGAAATGAAATCTGGCCATTTGCAACGACGTGGATGGAACTGGAGGGTATTATGCTAAGCGAAATAAGTCAGTCAGAGAAAGACAAGTATCACATGATCTCTCTGATATGAAGAACTTGAGAGGCAAGGCAGGAGTTTGGGGGGGTGGGGGAGAGAAAGGAAACAGGAAGGGATGGGGAGGGAGACAAACCATAAGAGACTCCTAGACTCAAGAAATGAACTAAGGGTGGCGGGAGGGGAGGGGGGGTAGGGATGGGGTGGCTGGGTTGTGGACATTGGGGAGGGTATGTGCTGTTAAGTGCTGTGAAATGTGTAAGCCCGAAGATTCACAGACATGTACCCTGGGGCAAATAATACATTATATGTTAATAAAAATTAATTAAAAAAAAAAAAAAGAATTGTTTGTGTGTTGATAGTTGTCAATGCCATTTGTGGTTCACAAAGAAGTTCACACCTTGGTAATTTCATAACAGACTGTTCTCTAGTGGAGAGCGATTCCTCTTTTTACACCTCAAGTCAAATATTTCTTGCCTATTCTTCAGTCAAATTGAAAACAAAAGATAGCAAAACAATGACCCTGGTTGGTTTCTCTCTAAACAGAACTGAGCACATAAGTGAGAACCTGTCCTCTTTATTTGAACAAACATTCATTCAGTGCATACTGTATCTCCTAGGCTTTATGGAGAATACAGAGAAGAACCCAAGGTCTAAGCTAGCCTTAAAAAAAAGGACTGAAACATACTCTCATAAATTATGGACATAGCTTGTCCTCCTCCCAAAACAAAAGACACAAATAACAGTGTTTGAAAAGCCCCTGAAGCACCAGAATATAATTAAAGGAGTCTGAACTCAACCATTACACTCTCTACCACTGAAGTCACATTTTATCAAAGCTTTACAAAGTTCTTGAATGTATTTTGGTGCCTCATTGGTCCTAACCCAAATGTAGTATTTTTTTTTTTCGGTGTTCCAAGATTCACTGTTCATGCACCACACCCAGTGCTCCATGCAATACGTGCCCTCCTCAATACCCACCACTAGGCTCGCCCAACCCCTTCCAAAACCCTCAGTTTGTTGCTCAGAGTCCACAGTCTCTCGTGCTTCGTCTCCCCCTCCAATTCCCCCAATTCACCCTTCCTTTCCTTCTCCCAATGTCCTCCCAAGTTTTTATTTATGATCCATATGTAAGTGAAACCGTATGAAAATTGACTCTCTCTGCTTGACTTATTTCACTCAGCATGATCTCTTCCAGATGTAGTATTTTTGTGGTCTCATCAGTTCTAGTGCGAATATCAGAGCACTAGAATATATGAGAGAGTTTTGATAAATAGTATTGAGATTTTAAAAAATATTTACTGCATCTTGGGCAATATTCTCCGTGCTTTGTGTGTGTTGATTCAATTAGTCTTCCTAAAAAGTTCTGTGAGGTATGTACCGTTATCACCTCTTCTTGATGGTTGAAGAAATGGAGGAACAAAAAAGTTCAGATAACAAAATCATGTGTCTAGTAAGCTCTGGGCACATGCTGCAAACACACTTTGGCTTTGAAGCCCATGCTCTTAAGCTCTGTACTATGCTACACCTGAATAATTTATTGAGTCATGTTAATGAAGAGGTTGCAAGGCTTAATACTATGGGAGCAGCATAGTTTACTGATACCTACCTGGGTCGGACAATTCCAGAAGCAGGCTGACGTTTGTTTGCCTGCATGTTTTTGTTTTTCCAGGCAACAGGGGCTAATCTGACTAGTGTTGCTATAGATATTCTAGTGTATGTCTTTGGTGAATCTTTGGGCTTATTTCTGTTCAGCACATACCTGGTAAGTTCCATTGCAGAATCACTGGTGTATACATACATAAGAGAGAATTTCTGGGACACAGTGTGGAAATGTTGGAAAATGCACCATTTTGCATTCCTCGTATCAGTGTATGAGACCGCCAGTTGCTCCATATTCTCACCAACATCTGGCATTTTGTTGCCTTTATTTTAGGCATTCTGGTGGATCTGTAGACATATCAGATTATGGTTTTAATTAGCACTGTCCTGGTGGTAATGGAGGTTGGCTCCTTTCCACACGTTTATCAGCCATGTGGCAATAAACTTCCATGAAGTGTCTTTTTAAGTGTTTTGTTCACTTTTTTTTTAGATTGTCTCATTGATTTGTAGGAATTCTTTTCAGATTCTCCATGTAAGTCGTTTGTCAGATATATTCTCACACTGCATGTTGTCTTTTCTTTCTCTTAATGGGGTCTTTTGATGAACAAAAAGCTCTTAATTTTACATAGTCTTATTTACCAGTTTTTTCCTTTATTTTTTTGTGGGTCCCATTTAAGCAAACTTTTCTTGCTCCAAGATCGTGTAGACCTCTTTCCATGTTTTCTTCTAAAATACCTACTTATTTTTCACATTTAGATCTGCAGTCCTTCTGGAACGAATTTGTTTGCATATCAAGTGAGGTAGGGGGTCAAAGTACCTTTTTTAAAAGTCATACGGATGGGGCGCCTGGGTGGCTCAGTGGTTAAACGTCTGCCTTCGGCTCAGATCATGATCCCAGTGTCCTGGGATCAAGCCCTGCATTGGGCTCCCTGCTCGGCAGGAAATCTGCTTCTCCCTGCCTGCCTCTCCCGCCACCATCCCCTCTGCTTGTGTTCCCTCTCTCGCTGTGTTTCTCTCTGTTAAATAAATAAAATCTTAAAAAAAAAAAAGAATCATACGGATAATCAGCTGTCCCTATACCACTTATTGAAAAGACCGTCCTTTCCTTCCCTGTACTGCAGTGTCATTTTATCATAAACCAGTCAACTGTATCTCTATTTTTGTATATATTTATCTATCCTTGGACTCTTCTGTTACATTGTTCAGCTCATTTGGTTTTGGCAGGTTTTTGTCTAGAAAATTTTGTTAAAGCAGTATTAAAGAGTTTGAAATTTGACACTTGGGACCAGGACAACACTTGAAGTTGTGATTTTCATCTGCAGCCCTAGCCATGCTGTGGCAGGCACCAAGACTCCCAACCTGGGAGAATTTATGCAATGAAAAGATAGTGCATCTCTTTCTCCCACTGTTTTCCCTTCCATTTCTACTCCAAAGCTTTATTCAATCTCTTTCTCTCTGAATTTGTTTGTCTGTTTATAAGTGCAAAAGCATACTCTTTTTACTTTTTTATTGGCTATCTTCTCTTCCTTGTGCATTATTTTAAAAGCAGATGAATATAGGACTTAATATATTTTCAAATATAAGGAAAGTTACCTTATAAAGCAGCCATGCATAATATGTAAACAAATGAGTGTAGCTGTGTTTCGATCTATGTATGCTTAAATGAATTTTTTCTACTATAAATTCAGTGCACTCTAATTTTAGAAAAATGGTTTGCTCTCTCACTTTGAAAAAATGGGTATTTGAATTCTACAAGGAAGTGATTTTATTCCAATCACTATAAAATGCAACCACTATAAAATGATACATCTTTTCTATTATAACTTAAACATCTATAATAAAAAATAAATATTGCATGTAACTGCATTCCTAGAATGTTTGCTCATAGCTACATATTGTAAGAGCAAATAAACTTTATCTCATATTCTCACGTTTGGAATAGAGTCGAGTCATGTAGCAATATGCAAAGCAAATTCCCTGTTGGGATGTCTTTTGGCCTCCTGGGACAATAACTTGACTAAAACAAAGACAGCGGGCCATGCTCATCATTTCCCCATTTCTGTTAATGCTTTTTAGGTTCTCTGTCACCAGAACTAAAATATCAGGACCACATTTACTCCTCCCTTTTCCCCCTCGCTGAGCTTCAACATTGATCTAATCCCCTTTCACAGATCTCTTGTTCCAACTACTTCTTTCGTGAAGTCACCATTACTGTGTTCTCTTCACCTCTATATCAGGATGTTCATATTGGCTCAAGCAGTAGGAAGATCATTATCTTCAATAGCAAGAAATAAAGACGTAGAATGGCACTGTCTCTGTTTCTCTGCAATTTGCCTGGCCCCACTCCCCTGGGTGGTTGACTCTATACCCAAGCTTATATCATGACAGTTGCAGTTCCACATCATGGTCACATGCCTGCCCTGAAACCAGTTGTTGGCAAGGATTTGCCCAGGAGCCAGGGATGAGATCATCTTTCTCTGGGTCACATGAGGATAGATACGTTAACTAAGTCAGGGCCTCACCACCATGGAAGATGGAGGCTTGAATGGTGGCAGATAATCCACAATGTCTGCTCCAGACCTAACTACTTCGGTTTGAATAACAGCAGCTTCCTCCTGATCATGTTCCCTGCCTTTTGTTTTTAGCCCCCATTTTCTCAACCTTTGTAATAAAGCCACTGTAATTCTTCTTCAACATATTTCTGTCATCACAGCACTTTCTTAATGCTCTGGTGGCTCCTCAGTGGGTGAACGATAGAGTCTGAACACCTTGGCCTCCTCATTTAAGATCCCACAATGAGCTTCCAACCTACCCCTTTATCCTTCCTTCTCCCTACTCCCTTATAACAGGGGTGGGCAGTTTTAAATTTTCTGTAAAGGGCTAGAGAGTAAATATTTTGAGCTTTGTGGGCCACGTGATCTCTGTTGCAACTACTGAACTCTGCCATCAGAGTGCAAAAGCAGCCATGCGTAATATGTAAACAAATGAGTGTAGCTGTGTTTTGATAAAACTTTATTTACAAAAACAGAGCGTAGACTGGATTTAGCCCCCAGACCACACTTTGACAAACTCTGCCTTTTAAGAATCCCCTTATTCCACTGGGCCCAAGACTGCCATAAGCAACACCCCATTAGAGCCATAAAGAGGGGAAAAAAGGATATGGTTTGAGGCATTGCCACAAAGGTAGGCTATCTGGCAGGCTCTGGGCTTCGCATCTGATACATCATCAAAACTTACTATAGCAACAAGACTTTTTGTAAATGTATTAATTCAACTAGATCATTATACTGATTCAAAGATCAAAAGATCTGGTGGGCTGTATTTCAAATTTTTTCCAAGCTGTGGTACCTGGATTTGCTATTCTAATCAAATAAATGGGTTTATTTCTCTACCATGCAGATAATACCTGGGCAAGTCCAAGCTCTTCTTCCTACCCTAGGAAGATACATACCCTAACTCATGCAATCTTTTTTTTCCCATAATGCCATTGCTTTTTTAAAATTGTGGTAAAATATACATAACATAAAATATACCATCTTAACCATTTTTAAGTATACAAATATATTCATGTTGCGTGGTCATCTCCACCATCTCCATAGCGCTTTTCTCTTAAAAATTGATACTTTATACCCATGGAATAATAACTCCCTATTCCTCACCTCACCTTGCCCCCGGCAACCACTAATCTACTTTCCGTCTCTATGATTTTGGTTACTCTAAAATATTTCTTTTATGTGGAATAACACAGTAATTATTTTTTGGTGACTGGCTTATTTAACTTAGCATAATGTCTTTAAGGTTTATCCAGGTTGTAACATATGTCAGAATTTCTTTTCTTTTTAAAGTTGAATACTATTCCATTCAATGCATACACTGTATTTTGCTTATCTGTCTGTTGGTACATAAGGTTGCTTGCAAGTTTTAGCTATTGTTTTTTGTTTTAATATTTTATTTATTTATTTGACAGACAGAGAGAGAGATCACAAGTAGGCAGAGAGGCAGTCAGAGAGAGAGGGAAGCAGGCTCCCTGCTGAGCAGAGAATCTGATGCAGAGCTCCATCCCAGGACCCTGGGATCATGTCCTGAGCAGAAGACAGAAGCTTTAACCCACTGAGCCACCCAGGCACCCCCAGTTTTAGCTATTGTTAATAATGCTGTCATGAACATGGACATATAAATATCTCTTTGAGACCCCGTTTTCAGTTATTTTCTGCATATATACTAAAAATAGAATTGCTGGATCATATGGTAATCCCATTTTTAATTTTTGAGGAATTGCCACATTTTTTTTCCACAGTGACTATATATTTTACATTTCCATTAACCAAGTGCAAGGGTTCCAATTTCTAAACATTCTTGCCAAAATGTTATTTTTCTGGTTTTTGGGCAGTAGCCATTCTAGAGTTTGAGATGATATATTGTTATGGTTTTGATTTGCATTTTTTCTGTGATTAGTGATGCTGAGCATCTTCACATGTGTTTATTTGCTATTTGTGTATGTGGGAAAATGGGCATTAGTTTTATTTTAAATGTTTGGGAGAAATCACTAGTGAAGCCATCAGGTTCAGGACTTTTCTTTGTTGGGAGATTATTTTTTTTTAAGATTTTATTTTTCTTATTTGAGAGCGAGAGTATGTGCAAGCAAGCAGAATGGCAGAGAGTGAGAGAGGGAAAAGCAGACTCCCCACTGAGCAGGGAGCCTGACATGGGGTTGGATCCCAGGACCCTGGGATCATGACCTGAGCCAAAGGCAGACACTTAACTGACTGAGCCACCCAGGCGCCCCTGTTGGAAGATTTTTGATTACTGTTTGAATCCCTTACTAGTTACAGTTATCTTCAGATTTTCTATTTTTTCATGGTTTAGTTTTCTAGGAGTTTACCTATTTCATGGATGTTACCTAATTTGTTGGCATACAGTTGTTCACAGAACTCCTTTGTAATCCCTTCTGTTTTTGTAGAATTAGTAGTAATGTCTCTACCTTGATTTCTGATTTTAGTAATTCAAATCTCCTTTTTTTTCCTTAGTTCATCTAGCCAAAGGCTTGTCAATTTTGTTGATCCTTTCAAAGAAATTTTGGTGCCATTTATTTTTTTTCCGTTGGTTTTCTGCTCTCTATTTTATCTCTGCTCTAATCTATTATTTCCTTCCTTCTGCGAGCTTTAGGTTTAATTTGCTCCTCTTTTTCTAGTTCCTTAAGTTATATATAGTTGGGTTGTTGATTGGAGATCTTTCTGGTTTTTTAATGTGTTTATAGCTCCAAGTTTCCCCTTAGAACTGTTTTCACTGCACTCACAAATTTTGGTTTGTTTTTGTTGTTGTTGTTTCCCATTTATTCCTAAGTATTTTCTAATTCCCCTTATGATTTCTTCTTTGAACCATTGGTTGTTTAGGGTGTTCATCAGTTTTTAGAAATTTGTATATTTTCCAGTTTTATTTCTCTTACTGATTTCTAGCTTTATCCATGGTGGTCAGATAAGGTATTTGTATGATATTTATCATACAATTATACCTATAGTATGATGTGCATTTGAGAAGAATGTGTAATCTGCTGTTGTGGGGTACAGTGTCCTGTAAAAGTCTGACAGATCTAGTTGTTTTTTTGTGTTGTTCAAGTCCTCTCTTTACCTACTGTTTGTTTATTCTATCCATTATTGAGAGTGGGGTATTGACATGTCCAGCTATTATTATAAAAAGATTTCTCCCTTCAGATCTGTCAGTTGTTGCTTCACATATTTTGGTGGTTTGTAATTAGGTTTGTAAATGTATTTATAATTGTTATAGCTTCTTGCTATATTAAATTTTTATTAATATATAATGTCCTTCTTTGCCTCGCAAACTTTTTGGTTTTATTTATTTATTTTTAAAGATTTTATTTATTTGACAGAGAGAAATACAGCGAGAGAGGGAACACAAGCAGAGGGAATGGTAGCAGGAGAAGCAGGCTTCCTGCCAAGCGGGGAGCCCGATGCAGGGCTCGATCCCAGGACACTGGGATCATGACCTGAGCCGAAGGCAGACACTTAACGACTGAGCCACCCAGGTGCCCCAACTTTTTGGTTTTAAAGTTATTTTTGTCTGATATTAGTCTAGTCCCTACTTTCTTTGGGTTACTATTTGTGTAGAATAAATTTTCCAACCTTTTACTTTCCATCTTTGGACCTTTGGAACTAAAGTGTCTTATAGACCACATATAGTTGGATCGTATGTTTTTACCCATGCTGTTGATCTTTGTTTTTTGATTGGACAATTTAATTGATTTAAATTTACTTATTTATTTTAAAGATTTTATTTATTCGTTTGTTTGTTTGTTTGTTTGACAGAGAGGGAGAGAGACAGAGAGGGAACACAAGCAAGGGAAATGGAAGAGGGAGAAGCAGGCTTCCCACCGAGCAGGGAGCCCAATATAGAACTCAATCCCAGGACCCTGGGATCATGACCTGAGTCAAAGGCAGATGCTTAAAGACTGATTTAATGTATTTAAAAGATTTAATGATTTAAAGTAATTATGGATAAGATGGGACTTAGTTTTGTCATGTTTCTATTTCCTATATACCATATAGCTGTTTTGTCCCTCATTTAGTGCATTGCTGTCTTCTTTCATGTATAGTTGATTTTTTTTTTTTTTTTGGTAAGGAGATGTTTAAATCCCTTTCTCTCTCTCATTTTTTTGTGTGTATATTCTATAGCTGTTTTCTTTGTGATTACCATGGGATTACATTTAATATTCTAAAGTTACAACACTCTAATTTGGATTTATGCCACATTAACTTCAATAACATACAAAAATTCTGATCCTTTATGCTTTGTCCCATCCATTTTGATTATTGAAGTCACAAAATTACACCTTTTATATAACATAAAGTAATAATTCTTTTTAGCACATTAATTTCTTAAATCCTTTAGAAAACAAAAAGTAGAATTATAAAATGTTGTTACCATAATTCTAGCTTTTGTAATTGTCTGTGTATTTATCTTTATTGAGATTTTTATTTCTTCATTTGGCTTTGAGTTACTGTCTATTGTTTCATTTCACCCTGCAGGACTCCCTTGAGCATTTCTTGCAGAACAAGTCTAGTGTTAATAACTATCAGCTCACTGTCTTCCGGCTTCTAAAGTTTCTGATGAGAAATCTGCTCATTATCTTATTGAGGATCACTTATATGTGATGAGTTGCTTCTCTCTTGCTGTTTTCAAGTTTCTCTGTCTTTCAAAAGTTTGATTATAATGTGTCTTAGTGAAGTTCAGAACATAAAGTCCATTGGTTGTTTATATCCATGTCTTTAATCAAATGTTGGAAGTTTTCAGCCATTATTGCTTCAAATATCCTCTGCACCTTTCTCTGTCTCTTCTCATTCTGGAAATCACATGATGCAGGTCCTGGCTCATTTGATGGTGTGCCATGTCCCTTTGGCTCTGTTCACCTTTCTTCGATGTCTTTTCTTTATGTTCCTCAGACTTGATAATTTCCATTGTCTTATGCTTAAGCTTACAAATTCTTTCTTCTGCCCATTCAAACCTGCCTTTGAATCCTTCTTGTGAATTTTTCATTTCAGGTATTGTACTTTTCAGCTCCAGAATTTCTTTTTGGTTTCTTAGGTTCTTTCTCTTTACTGATTTTTCCATTTTGTTCATACATCATTTTCTTGACTTTCTCCATGTCATCCTTTAGTTACTGAGCACATTTAAGAGTTGATTTAGAGTCCTTGTATGGTAGATCTGCCATCAGGTCTTTTTCAGGTATAATTTCTGTCAATTCATTTTTTCCTTTGCACCATACATTCCTGTTACCTTGTATGCCTTGTTTTTGTTATTGTTATAGAAAACAAGACATTTGAATCTAATAATGTAACTGGAAATCAAATTCTCCATATCCCTCAGAGTTCGCTACTTTGTTATGGTTTTTGTTTATTTTTTTTATTTTTTGTTGTTATTGTTGTAGGCTGTCTCTGTGCCAAGGATCAAACTAAGGTTTAAACTTAAGGTCTTTTCCGGTCCTTCCTGAACCTTTTCCTTTCCTTGGCCATATACGGTCACTTTTACATTTTTCCCCACATATGCCATTGTTTTAAATGTCCTTGTCTTTAATGTCTGGCTCTCCAGAGGGAAAAAAGAGAAAAATGTGGGGAAGGGAGTAACCCTTTAAGGTCCCTGGAAGTCACTTCAGCTGGAGGTGGAGGGGATTGCAGCAAGGAGAGGAGGTACAACAACAATGGCCACTGCTTCTTTGTTTGCATCTCTGTGATCTGTTGCAGCCATCACTGATCAGAGCACAGATCCTCAATATTGGGAGGACACAGTCTTTTTTGCCTTCCCTGGCTCCTACAAGTTGTGTGTGAGCTACTTCAGGAGCATGTACAGAGCTAGCTTCCTGCCACAGGACTCAGGGTGGGAGATGGGCAGCTGCTATTGTGCCATGAGCTGAAATGTATCAAAATTAACTGCAATTTACCATGCCTTCCCTTGAAAATTGCAAACCTTCGATAGACTCCAGAGTTCCAGAATAGCTCTATCAGACAGATTCTGCCAATGTAATTATTATCCAGGTGGTGAGACAGACTTCTACTCTATCATCATCCCCCTACCAGCTCATGCAGTCTTATCCCAGGATTACATTGCCTCCATCTCCCTGAAAAAAACAGAAGAAACAAAAGGATATAATCCCAGGATTGTACTGTTAGACCTACATGTATCAAACACTGGTGGAGAGACTGCTTTAGTGACCCACAATAATTCATGCCAAGGGTTAAAGTATTTCCAGTAGTCATAGGAATCACAGACATGGTAGAAAAGACTAAAGTTTGGCTTGTTTATTTAGTTAACTAGTTTGCACTTATATCAATGAAAAGTATAATAAAACTCTATTAGAAAATAGGATGGGGCACCTGTGGGCTCAGTTGGTTAAGTGTCTGACTCTTGATTTCAACTGACATCATGATCTCAGGATTGAGACCTACATCAGGCTCTACACTGGGCATGGAGCCTGCTTGAGATTTTCTCTCTCCTTCTCCCTCTGCCCCTTCCCTACTTCCTCTCCCCCCAGAAAAGAAAAGAAAATAGGATAGTAGAGTGACTGAGAGCGGACTCTAGAGTTAGGCTGTTTGGGTTTGAATTCTGGTTTTACTGCTTCCTGTTTATTTGACCTTGGGTAAGTTACTTAACTTCTTTGCTTCTTCATGTGTATAATGGAGGCAATGATAATATCTCACTTAAGAGATCTGTTAGGATAATTATATGAGTTAATATGTGTAAAAAAGAAAAAACCTCAAGCACATTGTAAATACTGAATATGAGTTGGTGGAAGAATATATATATTCTGTCCCTAGGCATGTAAAATTTCTATAAACAAAAGGACAGAGTCAGCATCCACCTAGGTAGGCAGTCTGCTCTGTGTAGCCATTCGAGGACTCAGGTGGATAATGGCTCTGTTATATTCAGTATGTGGTTTCCAAAGTTCCTTTGGGGGCGGGGGTTGTCTCCTTCCAGCTTATTAAGCTAGAAAAGAATAGAGAAGCTTGATGGAAGGTTTATATGAGCAAAGTTTGGAAACAGTGCACATAATTTCCTCTCTCATTTCATTGTTTAGAATTCTATCACATGATCTGGGGCGCCTGGGTGGCTCAGTCGTTAAGCGTCTGCCTTCGGCCCAGGTCAGATCCCAGGGTCCTGGGATCGAGCCCCGCATCGGGCTCTCTGCTCGGCAGGAAGCCTGCTTCTCCCGCTACCATTCCCTCTGCTTGTGTTCCCTCTCTCGCTGTGTTTCTCTCTGTCAAATAAATAAAAATCTTTAAAAAAAAAAAAAAAAAAAGAATTCTATCACATGATCATACCCATTGCAAGGGGGGCTGAGACGTGTAGTCTAGCTGGAGCAAGAGGTGTATATGAATTTGGAGGGAGAGCTATCAGCGTTGGTTACGGCTGATCGTCTAGACGAAGCCGTGTTGGTATTGGTACCCGAGCAAGAAGAGTATGTTGAACTGAAATAGCCATAGTGTCATTGGCCTCTACTGCGGCTATTTTAACAAAGCAACTTTTTGAAACTGGTCATTGAGTATGATCTAAAAATATGGGTGAGGATGTTCTTCACATCATCACACAGTGTACTTTCTAAGGAACACAAGAAAAATGTCCCTTTGATCTCGATTCCAAAATAGTTGTGTTTCCTCAAGTGAGAATTTGTTTTGTTTTACTGCCCAGCCTTGGAAATATTATTGTTTAACTGTCCTGTGTTGGCTTGGAAAGCTTAGAGCCAATTTTATTTTTTCATTCAACTGATATTTACTGAGTACTTACTACATGTCAAGCTTTGTGCTAGATACTAAAGATGTAAGAGAGAACAGAACAGACAAGGCATAGCTCCTACCTCGTGGGACTCGCTGTAGATGAGGATCTGGGGGTGGAGACGGAAATATATAGTAAAGAAATGCATGATCACATAAGTGCAACAAGACCAATGAATAAGAGACCAAGGTAAAATTAAACAGTCAGGAACTGATTTTTAGACACAGCGAGTAGGGCAGGGACTCTTTGAAAAGGTAACATTTAAACTGTGCTGCTCAAAAGTTAGTGTACTCCCAGCAGGAACTACAATTTGCACAAAAGCTTTGAGGTGGAACTGAGCTTGACGTGATCAGGGGGTAGATGGGCGCACACAGAGTGACGGGAGAGTAGCACGTGAGGTAGGGAGGGAGGCACGAGAATTCGAACATGAGCCATGGAGGACTTTGCATGACAAAGAGTGATTTCCATTCTAAATGCAGTGGGAAGTTGTCAAAGGTTTTCAGGAGGAAAATTATTGATCCTGTTTCTGTTGTGAGATCACTTTTGCTGCAGTGTAGACGAAGCGTTGAAGGGGCTTGGAAGCAGGGAGAATAGTCGGATGATGGGTGTCATAAGTCTGGAAAAAAGCAGATGGCAGCCCAACTACAGCGAGCTCATATATTCTGACAGGGGCATGCGTTCCTGGCTTGTGCCCAGGGAGAAGGGGAGACTCCGGTTTGATGTTATTCTTATTTCCCTCCCTTTCCTCAGCCCACTTTTCACTTGTGCTCTTGTGTTGTCTGTTAGAGACCCTTAAATCCTTGCGGGATATTCGATCTAGTCCTAGAATCCTAGGCTGTTGATCCATCTTTGTTCCAAGAGTGATTCATTATATTGCCAAGGAAGCATAAATACTGTTTCTCAAGAGGTTTAGTGCTTCTGGGTAAATAAGAGAATTAAGCTGGGAAGACAGTTGTGACTTTTAGGGAAAGTGGGTCCAGAAAACCCAAATTGCTGCTAAGAACGATTTGTAAGGGGAGGTCATGGAGCTCAGAAAGAAGTTTCTCTTTGATATTTCTCCTGGATTAAATGAAAGAGAGATAGTGGGGAATTCTGTGGACCATCAGGGAAGCCTCCAGTTTGATGCCTACAAAGAGAGGAGTTATAATTGGGGGACTAAAGGGTAAACGTGGAGAGAGGGAAGTACGGCAGGAGACTGCTTCCTCAAAATGAGGATGGTTATGAGAGTGCTTTGGTTTGAACTTCAAGAACTTACTGGAAATGAATAATGTCACACATATGTCACACATAAATGAATAATGTCACACAATATGACACACATGCGCACACAGACACCTACTGAAAAGACGTACCAAGTGTCTTTTGCAAGTGAGCTTGTGGCAAGTTAAAAGTTCCATGGTTATCCTTAAATATATATTTAAGGATATATATTTAAGGAAATATATATAAAGTTATATATATTTATATATATTATATAAAATATATAAAGGAAATATATATAAATATTAATATATTTATATTTATATATTTATAATTATAATATATATAAATATATATAAAATATATATATAAAGGAAATATATATAAATATATACATTTAAATGTATATATAAATATATTTTATTTATATATATATTCTTAAGAGGTCTCACTTTGGGACACCTGGGTGGCTCACTCAGTTAAGTGTCTGCCTTCAGCTCAGGTCCTGATCCCGGGGTCCTGGGATTGATCCCCACAGCTGGGCTCCCTGCTTAGTGGGGATTCTGCTTCTCCCTCTGCCTCTGCCCCTCACCTTGCTCATGTTCTCTCTCTCTCTCCCTCTCTCTAAAATAAATAAATAAAATCTTAAAAAAAAAAAGAGAGAGAGGTCTCACTTTGACTAACAGGCTGGACCTCTCTCTCTCTTTCTCTCTCTCTCTCTCTCTCTCTCTGTATGTGTGTGTGTGTGTCTGTGTGTGTGTGTGTTAGAGACCCTTAAATCCTTGCTGGATATTTGATATAGTCTTAGAATCCTAGGCTATGGATCCTAGGATACTATTGATCCCACATATATATATATTTAAGGAAATATATATAAATATATTTTATATTATATATACATACATAAATATATATATATATGTATGTATATCCCATATATATACATATATGTATACAACATATACATATACACTGATTATTTGGGGAGTGTCTGGTTAAAGATAGATGTTCATTCTTACAGACATGAAGAGGAGCAATAGTAAATAAAAGAACTTGGAGCTAGACTATGGGAGTTCAAACTCAGTTCTCCCGTTTACTCAATATATGACCTCCAGCAAATGGTCTCTCCTCTAAGTGCTTCGGTTTCCCTATTTATAAATGAGATCAATGAGTGTACCTACCTTATAGGGTTGTTGTGAGAGTTAACTGGGATTGTACACCTACAGCACTTGGAAGTGCCCTGGCAATACTTAGACCTCTGAGAATGTTAGCCTATATTACTGCTTTCCCCTCCAGCTAGGAATTACTATAAGTAGGAGTAGACTACTTATTCCATTCATTCCTTCTGATCCTCTCCCACACCAAACCGGTGTGATGGGATGCCCCACCCTGGAACAGGATCTGAGGCTGGAGTGAAACGTGTCGAGTGGCTGGCCTCTGGTTTAGGGTGAAGGACCAGGTGATTCTTCACTTTCCTCCACCTGTAAGAAGAGCTAGTCTGAACCGGCCAAGTCTAGATGTGGTCTAGCCTATGTCCATTTCCTTTCCATATTCGATTCATCTTTTATTACTCTCTGCGCAGTAGAAGGGGCTGAGTCTCACAGCCACTACTCATGTCTCTCGCTGCACATCCCCGCTTTATTTGCTAAGGAAAATGCTCAGGTTGTTGGCCAGGTGATGAGGAAATCTTGAAGCTAGGAAAAACCTTCCCCAAACATGATTGGAGTAAAATACCCTTGGACATTGTACCCTCAGAAAGTTCCTCAAAAGTTAAGTGACATTTTCAGCCAAATGAACTTCCCTATCTGATTTCCTGGAAAAGCCAGATATTCAAAGAAATTGCATGGCCCGGTAGCCCAACAAGATCAGTAAATTCTCCCACTGAGTTCCTTCTCAGGTATGAAAAATTACCTGCTGGCATAGGAACATGTTTGAAACTTGTGGGCAGGGATGCCTCCAAATATTTGCCCTCCTACAAACGGACCACTGGCTCACTTGCCCTCCCACAACTAGGTTCTCAGTTGCTGCAAAACCACAAGTTGGTGGCTTCACAAGTGCCATTAAGCCGAGTGACTAGCCAGTCTGTTTTTCCACAATATGTGTTACTCTAGTAGGACATGTGTCTTTAGTTATATATCCTTTGATCCAGAGATAACCCTTATAGCAAGTTTTCCCAAGGAAATAATCAGACAAGGGCCCAGAGCTCACTAGGTGGGGTCATTTATGGTGCCATTTTATTGTAGTATCAACAATATTGGAAATAACCTAAGCGGTCATCAATGATGATGGCTCAAAAAGTGATGTACCGTACAATGAAATACTCATCAGTCTTTATAAGAAATCATGGGATCTATAATTACTGACATGGAAAGTTGCTCACAATATCTTCGATGATTGATAAAAGCAGTTCAATGAACAACATCCTAATATAATGACATGCATTAAAATTACATTCCTATATATATGTCCAGAGAGCTATAGAAAATTGTGTTCACCAAAACATTAGCAGTTATCTCAGGTATGGATATTTGAGTAATCTTTACTCTTTTTTAATTTAAAATGTTTTATAATGATACAGTGTGTCATTTTGCAATTAAAAAACAAAGCTTTCTATATTTTAATTCTGAGGGGGGAAATGAGCTAGGTTTTAATCATATTTTTACAAATATGATCTTGGGTTGACCACACCAATTAGGTAATAGCGTAAGAATAAATAACATTTATTGAGCATTTACTGTGTGCTAACAGGCCCTGTTCTAAGCACTCTCCATGTCTCAAACCATTTAATCTATACAACATCCAACATTTTAGGTTTATCCCTATTTTACAGATAATGAAACAGGTACCAAGAGAGAAAGTCATTTGTTCAAGCACCCACGGCTGGCACAAGATGAAACAGAGAATTGGACAGAGGTCTCTGATCATGACCCCTGTGCTGCTCCAAGCCCAGTTCACCTGCCCTTTATCTTTGGGGAGGAGCAGAAGGTGCGGAGATCTGAGAAGGAGCGAGCGGTGCTAGGACTGTAGGATTCTGTCCTCTTCCCCTGTTCTTCTGAAGGCTCTCCAGCCTCTCCCCAGCCACCTGTTTGCTTAACTCCTGTGGGCTTCAGTTTCCTCTTTTGTAAAACAAGATTTCTTAGACCTCCCAACTTAAGATGATTGAGTTCCCTCTACACCAAATATGGACTTAGTAGCTACTTTTATTGTAGCCCTTACCCTGCCCCCCACTGTCACCACCAACACCCTACCTCAGGATGAGAGACAGGCTCCAGTGTCCAGGACGTATTGCAATGGCCACTGTTTGGTTTTGGGTTCTCACCTTTCTTTCCTCCCTTTTACCCATTGTTCTTCACAAGCTTGGCAGTGATCAAAGTAATCAAACCGTGGTATTCTCTAACACTGAGCCACCAGTTAGGGTACGCTGGCGACATCAAAATCACCTGATCAAAGTTTCCCCCAAAATGCCTATTTCTGCACCCCTTCCATGGAGATTTTCAATCAGGGTGTCTGTGGTAGTGCCCAGGCATCTCTAGGCTTTTAAAGTTCCCCAGGGGATTCTGATGTGCAACCAGCTTTGGGAAAAACTGATCGGGGTCAGCGTCTCCTCAAACATGAGTCAGCTGTCTTCTCCTGTCTCTGACTGCATTTGAAATGATGAATCATCATTTCACTTTCTTTTCTTTTTTAGCGAGTTGAAACCAAGAGTCAATGTGAGAACTTCTTATTTCCTTTATCTGAGGATGAATCCCCTCCACTTCATCCAAGCACTGCCTCTTCTTCTAAAGATCTTAAGAGCAAAGGACATCAGTCCAGGAATTAGGAGAAGATCCCCTCCTCCATTCATGTTGTAGTCCTAATAAGCCATGGTTAGGGAGTCCCTGGATGAAAAGGCTATATGATATTGTGATTTCTAAAAGAAATAGATGCTTGATCTTTGGTCTCTGTTTCTGGTACAGAGCTCTGCACTCCCTTGGAATTTCCTAAATGATAAGAGCTATGTTTTTCTTACATCAGTGAAGTGACTTTTGGATGCACCTAAGTTTGGGCTGATTTTCAGGAGAACCAACCTTGTGATTAGAGGCTTGCAACTTGGAGTCTTAACCCCCTCGCCTCGAAGGAGAGAGGTGTCAGAGGTTAAATCAATCACCAATGGCCAATGATTTCAACAATCATGTCTACGGAATAAAGCCTCTGTAAAAGCCCAAAAGGATAGGGTTCAAAGACCTTCCAGGTTGGGGAATCAGAATGCTTCCACGTGCCACTCGGCTTGGCCCAAAGTTTACCAGGATAGGATGGCCTTTGTTTGGGATCTCACCCTTTGTATATCTTCATCTTGATTAGATGAATTAGATTAATCAATTCACATTGATTAGTATTTTTTAATATCCTTTTTAATAAGTTAGTAATCTAGTGAGTAAACAGGTTTCCTGAGCTCTGTGAGCCTCTTCAGGAAATTAACCAAACCCCAGGAGGGGTCATGGGAACCTCCAATCAGTAGCTGCTCCATCAGAAGCCCAAGTAGCAGCGTGGGCTTGGAACTGGCACGTGAAGTGGGGTCAGTCTTGTAGGACTGAGCCCTTAACCTGTGGAATCTGATATCATCTCTGGGTAGATAGTGTCAGAGTTGAGTTGAATTGTAGGACACCCAGCTGGTGTCCAAGAGCTGCTTGGTTGGTGTGGGAAAAACCCACCCCCAACACACACACTAAAACTGGGTGCAGCATCTCGGGCTGGCTCTGGGGAACGTTCCTTTCTGAGTTACTGGGACCATACCAGCTTCATCTTGGAGTGGGCCTCCATGTCTGGGGCCAATAGTCTTGCCTCCCTCTGTCCTCCCAGAGATGAGTCAGGACCAGGAAACAGGAGAAACATTGGGATGTATGTAGATTATTTAGTTCTCTAGTTCTACCTTGTCCTTCTCCCCCAAACTACCCTACAGTTGAGGCCAAGCCTGTGTCGGCATACGGCGGTGAGGGAATCTCAGGTTCCTCGGCTCCTTTGTGTAATTAGAACTGTCTGATGTAACACTTGAGCAAATATTCCAAAATGTTTTGGAATTCCAAATTTCCAAAAATAATTCCGCCGGCTGTCTAAGCAAACCTAATGCTGAAACCAGAGGCCAGAGTGCAGAAGGAACTAGAACAAGGAATTCTTGTTTGACTGGAATTGACTGGAATTCAGAATTCCAGTCACGGCCGTCTCTCTCTTCTCTGCTGCCTTCTTCCATTTCTCTCGGACGAGCCTCTGTGGGCTACATGGTTGAAGCGGCCCTCTACCTCCCCGCACCATCCTCCCGTCCCCCCCGCCTGTCGGGGAGAGAGTGAGCTTCATCATATCTCAGTCCAATTTCATAATTTGCAGGTCACTTATGACTCAGTTCAGTTCCAGGTCTTTTTCTTTAATAAACTTTTATTTTTTCAGTGTTCCAAGGTTCATTGTTCCAGGTCTTTTAACAAGTTTTTGAGATAAAACTCCCATACCGTACAGTCCCCCATTGAAAGTGTACCATTCGATGGCTTTTTGTATATAGACAGAGTTGGGCAACAATCACTACAATCAATTTTAAAGCATTCTTGTGATCCCAAAATGAAACCCCATACCTTTTAGCAGTCGTGCCTCCATATCCCCTCCTAGTCCCAGTCCCAGGCCTCCCCTAATTATATTCTGTCTCTAGGGGTTGTGTATCATAGACATTTCATATCCTTGGAATTATATAGTATGTGATCTTTTGAGACCGGCTCCTTTCTCTGAGTGTGACATTGTCGAGGTTCATCCACACTCTAGACGGAATCATTACCTCATTCACTTTTGAGGCTGACTGCTGTTCCCCTCGATGGGTACACCAACGTGGATTTATCCATTCATCAGCTTCTGGACAGTTGCGTTTGCTCCACTGGTGGCTATCATGAATAATGCTGCTACAAACATTGGGCACACGTGTTTGTACGGACATGTGTTTCATTTTCTCCTGGTTATATTCCTCTCTAGGAGTGGAGTGCTTGGTCAAACAGTAACACTGGGTTTAACATTTAGGGGAACTGCCAGAGCCCAGACCCACCTGAAATTCCAATCTCACATCCCTTTCATTCTTCCCCTTACTCCCCAAACAGGGTAAACATGTGGTTCAGCTATCTTGCTGTGGGAGAGACCAATACCCCCAGGCCGGGTCTGGCTCAGGCCAGGGAGTGTGGCCTCTGATATGGGCCTAGGACCCCTGTGCCTGTGGCTTAATGCCCTTCTGTGTCCCCTGAGGGACAGGACCCATGGAGTCTTTGATGGTCACTGAGGGCTCCAGGGCCTGGGATGAGGAGTGTCCCCATTTTCTTCATCCCTGAAAACATCCCAGCAGCCCTTCCCACCCCCAGGCAGGGGGTACTTCAGAGAACCTCCCCCCCCTTCAGAAACTCCAAGCAAGAAGCAGGTGTCACATTTTATTAAGAGCACTCTCAATCCTCAGGATATGCAGCCTCTCTTTCCCAAAGAGGAGAGGGGAAGAGAACAGTCCACATTCCCCTTCAGGTCCCCAGAAGGTCCTCCTTGTCTCTGGACATCTGGAATCCCTGTCTTGTATTTGACATTAGAGAGGCCAGGGGAACAGGTCAACCTCTGCCTCCTCCACTCTCAGCCCTCCTTCCCCAGCCTGGACCTCGGAGACTCCCCTTACTGAATCCCACCTTTGGGACTGCCATAACTTTGTTCTCCACAAGGAGCTGTCTCCCAAGTGTTTCCGTCCTTATGCAGTCAGCTGGGGGGAGACGAGACGGCGCAGGTAACGTTAACCTATTCAACTTAAAATAAACCTCCCTTTTATCTGAGTTGCTTTCAGGAATCGGCCAAACCCTGACCTCTTTCCTTCCAAAAACAAACATCCATCTCTGTTGCTCTGGCCAGAACACCCTTTCCGTTCACCCCCTTCCTTTCATCCCACGAAGGCTAGGCCCTCCTTCACAGGGAGGGGCCCAGTGGGATCCAAGCCACGTGAGTGACTTCTGTAGGATCACTAGAGACTGATCTCCAGTCCCTGGACTGATCATGAGTCGAGGAAGGCCAGTTTTCAGGGTGGCCCTTGGTGGTCTCCTCTCCCCTCTCGGCCTGCAGCTGCCCATGACACCCTCCATTTTCAAGAGAGGGGGCTAGCCGTCGTTGTTAGTCGTCACTTCCAGATAAACCCACATTAAAACCTTGGTTGCTGACTTTGGGGAGGTTGCTAAGGCTGTTCCAGATAAGCTGCTTGCTCCTTGCCGTTCTTACCTCTTCTTGGGCTCTTGATCTTCGCTTATTTCCCCAAAACCCTGGCTGCTCTTCTTTCTCACCCTTAGGCTGGGTTCTCTTATTTTACTTATTTATTTTTTCTCTGTAAGGTGAAGCAGGGTGGGAAAGATTGGACTTATTTTTTTGGATCTGCACTAGTTAACGCTGATTTAGCTCCTGCTGTTTGATAAGGGCTCTTCCAGGGGCTTTCCACAAACATTTACATCACATCACATCACATTACATACATTGCATTTGTAGGAAAATATTTGGGGAAGAAAGGATAGAAATGACTTCTGCCCTGCATTCACAAGGTGATCTTGGCGAAGATGTACAATCTCCCTTTGCATCAATTTTCCCTTCTACAAAATGGATGGATGGGGCCTCGTAGGCTGGTGTACACTGGTGAGGTTGTGACTATGCTTTTCATAGTGCATTATTTATGACCTAGATTCTAATTTTCCATTACCAAGTATCAGCGCAACATGGAGTGGTCTGTCCTACCCATGCCTGCACACGCACATGCGCACACACTTGCACAATTCAGCCATGCCTCTCCGGGATCTTTTATTATAAAGGGAACAACACTAAATTAAATAAATTGGAAACAGACATAAGCCCTTGGCCAAATTCTTAAAATGTTTTTTTGCTGCCGTTGGTTAGCAATTGAACTGTACTGTCCATTACTGATTTTTAAGGATTATTTTTCTGTGTCTTTACAGAAGTCCTTTGTGTCCATGGCAAGTTATTTGGGAAATAAAACATAAGTAAAAAGAAGCACCTTTAAAAAAATCACATGCAAGTCCTCCACCCAGAAACATCAGTCTTTTTTTTTTTTTTTTAACAACTTAATTTTATTTTTTTCGGTGTTCCAAGATTCATTGTTAAACACCACTCTTAACACTTCGGTGTCTATCCTGCTGGTGTTTTGTTGAGGCGTATGGATTTAGGAGGCAAGCAGATGTGCTGAGATTCCAGTTTGAGGTGTATTTGGGTGCTGTTGTCAAAACACCGCTACCTTCCCCCATCTGAGGTGAGTCTGTTTTCCTAAACCTCAGCTGTGCAGAGAAGAGCAGAGCAGGGGGGCTGAGGGGGGGTGGTTCGGGGGGTGGGGAGTGGAGCGAGGAAGTAGGCAGAGAGGGAGGGGCTTAGACTAGACAGAGGGAGCATACAGTGGGGAGTGCGGCTCCGTCCTCAAGACAAGCAGGAACGCCACTGGGTGGCATGGGGATCCCAAAGACACTAAACTCAGAGCCACACAGAGGACACAGCCCACTCCTCAGACTATCACAGTAGTGGGGAAGAAGGTCAGGGAAGAGCAGGCATCGGCCCTGAAACCGCCTACCTGGAGCTGTAGGTGGAGAAGCAGGTCCCCAGGGGAAGGTTGGCTTCCCGCAGACACAGCCCCGTCTTTGGGGTCTAGGCAGTCAGTCCCATTTGTAGCCAAAACAAGTTTCAGTCCCTCTTGTTTGAGGGATACAGTTAAAAGGACAAGGAGGAAAGGAGAATGCTGCTTTTTCAGAAGAAAACCAATTAAAGGGAAGGCATGGAGACAGGACAAGAAAACATTAAAGAAATATGACTAAGAAAGCAGGTCCTATGTGGGCTTTAGAGCCCTGTCCCTGCTCATCCCATCCCTGTTGAGCCCAAAGTGGGGGCCATAGGAACAGGGTTGGTCATCCAGACTTGCACTCAAATTGGCCTTTTCTTGCACCTGCTTTGAATCTTACTGAAAAGCCCCACAATGTAGTGGGACCCCACAGCGACCTAAGTTCAGATGCAACCATGCAACTGAGGAAGGGGTGCTGGACCTCGACTCTTTCTTCATATGTAAAATGGGCCTTATGGTGTCTAGACCACACATTGCTCCAAGAATGAAATGGAGTACCATAGAGGGTTAAATAGTGTTCCCCAAATATTTATGACCCCCTGCAGCCTCAGAATATGACCTTAGTTGAAGTAGGGTATTTGCAGATGTAATTAATTAAGAGTAGGTCATCCTAGATTAGGGTGGCAATAATCCAATGGCTGGTGTCCTTCTAAGAAGAGGAAAGGACATTCGAAGATAGACGTAGAGAAGGTCATGTGAAGATGGAGACAGAGATTGGAGTGGTCAGCTACAAGCCCAGAATGCCATGGCTTGCCAGAATCTGCCAGAAGCTAGGAAGAGGCAAGGGAGCATTCTTCCCTGAAGCCTTCACAGGGAGTGTGGCCTGATTTCACACATCTCTTGCCTCCAGAAATGTGAGAGCACTGTGAGCACAGGGTCTGTTGTTTGAAGCCACCCCGTCTGTCATAACTTCTGACGACAGCACTGGGAAACTCACACAGGTGCCTGTGTAAGGTTCCAGGCCTAGAGCGAGAACATGCTGGCGTTCTTTCTCTCTCCTTCTCCTACCGCTAAGCTTGTACCGACTTCCCCAGGGACATGGTTCAAGGGGTACCTGAAGGCAGAGAAGCCATGCTTAAAAGCAAAACCAAAACTCAGTAGGCTGGGCTTCGGTCAGTTCCTCAGAGCCAGTTTTGGTTTGAATTACCCTCATGTTACAAGGAAGCCTGAGCTGGATGGAGAGGATATCTTTTCTTCCCTTGCCTCAAGTACCTCAAGAGACGGCTTTTCGTGACCCATCCTTGTATGTGCCTCTGCCAGCCAGACGGAGCCCTGGCTCGGAGCCGCTGCTCGTTGCAGTGCTCGAGGCGGTAACCTACGTTTGTTTTGTTTTGTTTTGGCTGTTTGTTGGCTTCTAGGCGGGGATCTGATGCAAGAGCAACTGTTTGTTGTTGTATTTTCCTTTACGTCTTTTCCTGAGGAGAGGTGCCAAGTTCTGCGAGCATCTAGTACGCTGAGATTTTCTCCTACCTTGAGTTGATGTTGCCGATGATGGTGAGGCCGCCACGGTTGGGTAAGTGTGGGCACTTTCACTCCACACCACTGGGGACAGGAGGAAATCTGCTTTGACAGTTGTGCTCACGGACACCAACAAGCTCATTTCTGGCTGTCTCCAAAAGAGTGGGATTTCTCCTCCTTGCTCGTCTACTTATGACTCGTGTTGGAGTCATTTAGGAAATGAAGGGTTTTTTTTTTTCCTGCATGTAATAAATGTGCAGTGAAAAAGAAACGAACTGTCTTGAGATTGCCTCTCAGCTTAGAGTTTGGGGAGGATTATTGGAACTTAAATTTGTGTCTTTTTTTTTTTTTTTACATTAGACATCTATTTGTGGTTGTCCCTTTGGCAGGCAATCACCATTCCGGGTGAGCCAGTGTTTACAAGCTATGCTCTAAGAATACGCTGTTTAAAACACAGAAGAAGAACAACAACAAAACGCAACTACAATTAAATTAACTTATAATACAGGCAACCATTATTTAAAAAAAAAAAAAAAAGACAAACCGTGATTTGATTAGAGCAAGTTTAGCTAAATGAGAAAAACCTGCAGCCTCTGTGCTTTATTGCTCACTGCCTGGGTGCAGATAGTAGAAAAGAGATGACTATGGATTCTCATGGGAGAGGGTTGAAATGAGCGGCTTGAGTGAAATTGCCTGGAAATAAGGCCTTCTAACCCTGAATTCCTATGGTTCTGTGGAACGGAATCACAGATATCCATTGACAAAATGCACAGCAAGAGTACTCAGTGTCAACAGTAATCAGAGTGTCAGGAGGCCAATGCCAATTGATTGGATGTTCTCCAAGCTCCCTTCCAAGCCTGAGAGTCAATGAATGGTTGAACCATGTTGCTCTTGTCTCTCAGAAGTGGTCCGTGCGTGTTCTTCACCTGAACTCTCACTACCAGCAGCTCTTCCTTACCTGCAGCTTCCAGGTGTCTTCTCCCCATATTTCTCTCGTGCGTGAGCCTTTCCATTCAGCCGGAGCTCTTCCCGGGCAAGGACTGCACCTTTTAGGTTCTCTCAGTCCCAAATGCCTGGCACGGTACATACGGTGAAGTGAGGGATTCTGAAAGTTTATCCAGCCCCAGCTCATGCCTTCCAGCCCTCTCTAACCCCTCTAAGGGCTTGTTCCCACTTCTTGTCTTCCAGACCTCTCTCGTCAACCCCCTCTGCTTCTTAGAGTTTTCCTCCCTTGGCTCTGAGATACTATAGTGGGGAAGCTCTCAGGACCATTTCTTCTTTGCCTTCTTCTCTGATCTCCTCCTATGCCTGCCTCCTAATTTGGGGGCATTCATCAAACTTCAGACCTTTTTTCTCTAACCTGTGTTTTTATAGTCTCCCCCCAAGAGAGTTCATTCATTCCCCCAATGTCAGTCAACATTTGCATATTGGAATAACTTCTTTATCTTTATCTCTATCACTGAATTGTGTCCCAAACATTAGAGTTCCATTTTTCTTGAATTGTTTCAATTCCTTCATGACTCAAACCCAATTCATTTCATAGAACCCAGCTCTAAAACCTGGCTCCTGATCTAGTGTTTCCTTCGTCTCACCCTTCTGCAGTGGCATCAGTATTGTCTTGATTGTCAGGTCTCAAAACCACAGCCCTCTTGTTGCTTCTCCTTCTTTCCTGAATGGATGATCACTTGTTAATTGCTTTTGTCAATTGTTTCGTGAATTGCTTGTACTGTTTCTCTTTCCTCTGCCTTTCTTCCCTTTTCTGACCCTGAATCAGGGACTTTATCAAGTATCTGGATTAATACCATGACCCTCTAACCGAGTGACTGGCGCTCCATTTCACTCCCTCAATTCTATACAGATAAAAAAAAAAAAAAGAACAAAAAACCCACCAGCTTTAATCTATTTCAAACACTCCTTTGGTCTTGTCACTCACTTGTGGAGTAACTGTCACTATCTCCTCCTGGCGGATCTACCTGGCTTTAAGCCCTTGACATTTTTGTCTCAACCTGTATTTCCAGCATAGATATGCTACCCCCAGTCCCTCCCCAACAAGCCCTGTGTGTGTGAACCTCTGGGATTATTTCTAACATTTCTGCAGGAGCCTCAAGAGCAGCTCCAACTCTCCAAAGCCCACTTATCTTGGAAGTATCTTTCTACCAGTCAGCTTCTGTGGTTTGGGCATTTTTATGCAAAACCTTTCACATGACTTCTTACTATTTCTCATGTGTACAGATTTTGGTTTTCTGACTATGATATCATGCCTTCAAGGGCAGGAACCCTTTCTTACATGAATCCTTCTCTTGATTCCCCACTTTGATTTGAATTGATTCCCTACTTCGAAGACTTGCAAAAAGTGGGAGCATAGTATTTATTGGCAAAAAAGTTGAGATGCAGTTTGAATTTAAGTTAAACTTGAACTGAGGTTAAATAGATTATATATTGTCTTCTAATGCCTAGCTCAGAGACCATGCCATCGAGAGAAACAGCTTCCCTCATGACCTGGGGGAGAGCAAAGGCAGGGCAGCAATCTGAGCAGGACTTTTCACCAATCTAAAAAGAGTAGCCTTTGCTTCTTCTCTCTCAAGCCCGAGAACTTGTGACTGAGAGGCCCTTCATGACTCTTCATAGAGCCACCAGAAAATGTTCTCGAATCTTTTATCCTATGCTGTTCTCTTCCATTTTATACCATGATGACACCTCAACTGCTAGGGTGTGTTCATGGGCAGAATTGTTAAGAATTACCCAGAAATTGATTAAGAACTATCCGGAAATGAAGAAATTCAGCTAAACTGATCATGTGATTGAAAACTGAGTTTTTTTCTGCTCATGTATCATTACAATGTAATTGTAATGATCATTACAATGTATCCCTTCAAGGGTGGCTTGCCTGAGAATAGTTAGCTGCAAGGAGCATCTTCTATCTGATGAAAGCTCCAGCGCAAGCAAACTCATACACAAGGAATATACAATTAAGATAAAAATGAAAAGGGCACCTGGGTGGCTCAGTTGGTTGAGCAATTGCCTTTGGCTCAGGTCATGATCCTGGGGTCCCAGGATCGAGTCCCACATCAGGCTCCCTGCTTGACAGGGAATCTGCTTCTCCCTCTGAACTTCCCTCTTCTCATCCTCTCTCTCTCTCTCATTCTCTCAAATAAATAAAATCTTAAAAAAAAAAATAAAAGATAAAATGAAAAGCCATGCAGGCCTGGACAGTAAGATAGTTATATCCAAACCAAGGTGAATTTTAAAAGGGGCGACTGAAGAGGAGGCATCGTTGTTCGAACTCACTCATTTCATCTCGTGGAGAAGAGCCATCCCTATGCTCTTTCAGCCAAAGGAGGGCCTTACATGTGGGTATTCTGTAAATGATCCTGGAGTTAATTAATTTTGGCAATGTACTCATAAGTTCTCCAAATAAACTCTTTCAGGCTTTGCTAGCCTGACTAGGAAAGAGTTCATACTTTCTTAATACTGAAGGTTTCTAGAACCTACTCTTACAGAAAATGTCATTTTCCTAAGGCACTCAGAGGGCAAAGATCTCATTGAGACGGACTGGCCTTTTGGGAGAGGTTGGTGAGGGGCTTGAGGTACCTATGGGAACATTCTTTGGGGAGACAACCTTGTAAGTAATCCTACTAAAGCGATATTCTTTTAATCTCCCATCTCTTGAAACGCTTCCTTCAACATCCACCTTTGCTCAGGCAATTTTAATGGGGTGGATGATGTCCCCACACTATTAGCAACCCATTCCACTGTCAGTGACTTAAACTGATAGAAATTTCTGTCCTATTTGGAGCCAAAATTATTAACCCAATTAAGTTTTCTGTTTCTCCAATAGACAAAGGAGCCAACTTGGAGGCAGTAGTTTCAGAGTATGATGCTGAATTGCCATGCGTGCACTCATTCATCTGTCCATTCAGTGATGGTCATAATTGGTTATAAGCAGTTATAAACACTCATGAAACACCACACACACACACACACACACACACACACACACATGCATGCAGACACACACAAAGAAAAAGAAAATTGTAATAAGGACCTAACACAGTTCAAAGAACTCTTATTCTAGCACAGAAGATAGATGTGTAACCAATTACTATACCAGCAAGGAGGTAAGTGCTAATACTAGTTAATAGCAGATAACAACTGAGGCAGAAGGAACAGCTTAGAGCAGTTAGGAAAGGCTTATCTCCTTATATTAAAGGCAGAAGAATGTAAGACCACTTACAGATATATTTATGACCCAGGACAGTTTCTTTGAGCTCAAGTAAAAACTGAGATAGAGGAAAAATAAGATTAGACAAAATAAAATAAGATCAGATATGAGAGATTAGACTCTCAGAGCCCCTGTGAGGACCTAGTCATGGAAAGCACATATATTATTTCTGTGGCTGAGGCAGGAGGGACCAAATCACAAAGGGTTGTGTAGCCCACGCTAAGGAGAACTTTACCTTATAAATAGTGGGAGCTATTGAACTCTTTTCGGCAGGAGTGTCATGATCACATTTGGTAATTCCGCGTTCAGGAGATTCTCCTGCCTACCAGGTAAAGGGCTCATTCACTCAACCAGGATTATCAGAATGCTAACTTCCTATCAGACATGGTTCTAGGGACTGAAGGATAGTAGTAAGCGAAACAGACAAAGTTCTCAGTCCTTTTAGTGATTATATTCGTACAGAAGACAGCTGATAATCTAATACCAACAAATGAGCACAATATATGGTATGTTAGGTGGGAATGAGTGCTTTGGAAAAGAGGAGAGTTGGGAATGCTGGAGAGAAAGGCGGTGCTCCTGCAATCCGCACGAGGCAGTCTCACCAGGAAGAGCAAGAAAAGTCTCTGGATGTGGGGAGATGCACACTGGCAGCAAGGTCAGCCCTCGGGATCTGAGGACGAAGCCCCACAGGCATGGGGAGCAGGCTTAGGGCTGTTTTGAGAATTACAGAGTCCCAGGAACCCAGATTGTAATGGGTGGTGGGTCGAGAGCTCCAGAGGACATTCTGAGCTCTGCAAACACCTCACACTGCAGGGAGAGGCATGGGCACTCTTGGGTCTTCTAAAGCTTGGGACTCAAGGCAAATGTCCCTCTTGCCTGGGCTCCTAGACAGACTTAGGATCTTATTCTTAGCAAAATGTTGAGTCATCAAAGGATTTTGAGCAGGATGCTCTGCTTCAATGTAAGGAGGAATGACAATAATTTAGATGATAGCAGTGGGGTGGTAAAAAGAAAAGGCATTATCCAGAAGTATCCTGACACAGAATTAGCAGGACTCAGAGATAGGCTGGATTTGCAAGATGAGAGATGTATGACAAGATGACACACACAAGATTCTGACTTGAAGTGGGTGTTATTATTGGCATTATAGGAAAATGGGGCACAAGGAGTTTTAATAAAGTGCCCAGGGTCTTAAAGGCTCTTAATTTCTAGACCCGGGAGTTGAGTCAGATGTATCTGACTTTAGAGCGTGAGATCTTATCCATGCACAGAAGATACTATCCCTAGAAGGAAGAAGGCGGCTGGTTGGAAAGTACCTTTGTAACAGTGTCTATCTCTCTTTCGGCCAAAGGAGGCAGCGTACAGGGAAAGTCCCCTCAGACGGGCAAAGAAGAGAGGGAAGTTACAGCCAGGGGTGGGTGAGCCAGGCATCCTTTCTGTTGCCAGAGCATGTTACACCCTCTTGTTTTGAGCTCCAGAAATAAGGATGCTGGGCAAGTGCAGCATTAGGATGATACCTTGTCTGGGTACATTTGTATTTTCAGTAAGGAGGAGGGTCTCCAAGTCTAGCTAAGGTCCAGCATTTCCCTATGGAAAGCACTTGATGGGGCTTCCAGTTGTTACCCACTAATATGTCCTTCCCTAAATGAGAACAAGACCACTGCCCACTGTGGACCTCACAGTCTCTTCTAGCTACTGCCTCATTGCTCACTCCCTTTATAACACTCTTCTCTGAAATGTTGCCTGTATTCTCTTGTCTCTGTACCCTCACCCTTGTTTTCTCTCCACTTTACACAGGCTCTCACCTGCACCAAATCCCCTGATGCCCTGCTTGGCGGGCTCACTCATGACCTCCACACTGCTAATGCCAACTCCCAGCAGCATTTGGCTTAACCGAGCACTCCCTCCTTGTAACACTGTGTTTTGAACTCTTTTATTATAATTGAGGTATGGTGAGGCCAACAGATCAAGAGATAACTGCTATTGAAAAAAAATAGTTTGTTTTGTTCTCAGATCCAGAGAGAAGGAGGCATGCCACACTGCAGGGGCTACACAGGGAGGCACCAGGGTCAGACAGGAGGCAGAGCAGAAGGGGAAATGTGGCCAGAAGTCTTTATTGTGGTTTCTGCAAGAAGGAATGTGCAAGGCAGGGTAGGCAGGCTTCAACTGTCTAGTTTGAAATAGTTCATCAGGATTTGGAACAAAGGGGCTGTCCCTTATTGTGTGGTACCTGGCTCTGGGGTGGTTAGGGCAGTAAAGGAGGGGGTTGAAGTTAGGGGGTTCTCAGTTGCTTCGTTTGCATTTGAAAGGCCTCCCCTGGGTGAGTTGTTTACTCTCTCTGGGAACGGCTAATCCTCGGAGGGCAATCCCTGCAGGATCAGCAAGCATCAGATATCAAAGCATCAGACAACAGAAAATAAAAGATTAATTTCCATTTTTGCCCTTCCCCTCTATCTTCTTTGCTAGTGCCCTCCCTCCCAGAGATCCCTAAATGTTAGAATCCCCCACAGCTCAATCCTTGGACACTTTTTCTCCCATGTGTCTCCTGTGGTAATGTCATGCAGCCCCCTGGCATTAAGTATCATGTAAACATTGAGGACTCCCAAATTTATCTCTACCCCAAACTCTAGACTGTTATCCAACTGCTTACTAAACACCTTCATGTGAATGACTAGAGTCTCAAACCACGTACTGATTTCTGCTCCCTAATCTGTTTTTCTCCATCTTCTCCAGTTTAAAGTTAGCACTTTGCTTCTCCTTAGAGCTTCAGCCTAATGGGCAGTCCTAATGTCTTGCACACATTTAGTGGCCCACAGAGCTGCTCTCAAGGAACATAGGCTGTGGGTGCCACCTTGGTGCTCTCCCTCTACTTTGCTCCCACTCACCAGTATGATTCAGAAGAAAGCTTATGTAGTCATCTGGAGCCCAGATTTTTGTGACTGACCCCCAGAGAACACCTCTAGATTATATTATTTGCATATTTCACAAGCTGCTGCCTAAGGATCTGACTTTCAACTGATCTGAATCTAGAAGCTAAGATCCTCCCCTTTGGGCTACTGACAGGTCTTGGCACATCCTCCACTAACTAGGAGCTATTTGGGGCGCCTGGATGGCTCGGTGGGTTAAAGCCTCTGCCTTCAGCTCAGGTCATGATCTCAGGGTCCTGGGATCGAGCCCCACATCAGGCTCTCTGCTCGGCAGGGAGCCCGCTTCCCCCTCTCTCTGCCTGCCTCTCTGCCTACTTGTGATCTCCCTCTCTCTGTGAAATAAATTTTAAAAAATTTAAAAATTAAAAAAAAAATAAAATTGACTACTTAGACAAGCACGAAGGTTTGCAGGACAACCAAGAACTGAGGCAGGGTTGGATATTAAGTTTCATCTCCTACATAAGATCAATTCTTCAAGACTGGGAGAAGTAGTTGTTTCATCTACTGTGTAGGAACACAGAGAGTCAGGCAAAATGAAGTAACTGAGGAATATTTTCCAAACTCTTCAATAAATAATATTGGAAATATTGGGCAGCTATACACAATAGAATGAAACTGGACCACTGTCTTGCATCATTCACAGAAATTAATTCAAAATGGATTAAAGACTTGAATCTAAGACCCGAAACCAAAAAAGTCCTAGAAGAAAACCTAGGCAATGAGCTCCTTGACATTAGAGTTGGTGATGATTTTTTAGTCTGACACCAAAAACAAAAACAACAAAAGCAAAAATTAAACTAAAAAAGTATCAAACTAAAAAGCTATGGCAAACTAAAAAGCTTCTGCACAGCAAAGGAAATCATCAATAAATTTAAGTCAACCTACTGAATGGGAGAAATATTTGCGAATCATATATCTGATAAAGGGTTAATATCCAAAATATCTAAAGAACTCATACAACTCAATAGTAACACACACACACACACACACACACACACACACACAGTCAAACTAAAAATGGGTAGAGGATCTGAATAGATATTTTTCCAAAAAAGACATACAAATAACCAACAAGTTCATGAAAAGATGCTCAACATCAGTAATCATCAGGGAAATGCAAATCAAAGCCACCCTGAGATATCACCTCACACTTGTTAGAATGGCTGGTATCAAAAAGATAAGAGATAAAAAGTGTTGGTGAGGATGTGGAGAAAAGGAAACCCCTGTGCACATAGGCAGGATTCTAAGTTGGTATAGCCACTATGGAAAACAGCATAGAAGTTCCTATAAAAAAATGATAAATAAAAAATAAAACTACCATATGATCCAACAATTCCACTTCTGGGTATTATCTGAAGAAAACAAAAATGCTAACTTAAAAAGATATATACACCCCGTGTTTGTTGCAGTATTATTGCAGTAGTGTTTACAATAGCCAAGATATGAAGCAACCTGCGTGTGTGTGTGTGTGTGTGTGTGTGTGTGTGTGTGTGTAACGGAATATTACTCAGCCAAAAAAAAAAAATGAAATTTTGCCATTTGCAACAACACGGATGGACCCCAAGAGTATTACTATACTAAGTGAAATAAGTCAGAGAAAGGTGAATGCTGTATGGTTTCACTTACATGTGGAATCTAAAACAAACAAGCAAACAAACAAACCAAGCTCGTAGATACAGAGAACACATTGGTGGTTGCCAGAGGTAGGGGTTAGTGGGTGGGAGAAATGGGTAAACTGGTTTTGTTTTATTTCTAGTTTTTAAAAAATTGAAGGGAAAAAAGGACTTGGTAGAGAAAGGTTAATTGCATGCTTGGGCAGCAGAGACATGGAATCAGCTTAAAGCAACGTGTACAGAAAGTAAACAAACTTCCTAAGATGAACAGGACTGTGTGAAAAGGAAACAGAGGCTGCCTTGAAGGGACTTCTAGTGGCTAAAATTATGATTTAGACTATAAAAGAACAATTATTGGGGCGCCTGGGTGGCTCAGTTGGTTAAGTGACTGACTTTGGCTTAGATCATGATCCGGGGGTCCTGGGATGGAGCCCCGCATCAAGCTCTCTGCTCAGTGGGGAGCCTGCTTCTCCCTCTCCCTCTGCCTGCCTCTCTGCCTGCTTGTGCTCCTCTCTCTCTCTGTCAAATAAATAAGTAAAATTTTTAAAAAAATAAATAAAATTAAATTAAAATATTTGTGCTTCAAAGAACACTATCAAGAAACTGAAAAGACAATTTGCAGAATGAGAGAACATATTTATACATTATGTATTTGATAAAATACTTTGGCAGTTTCTCAAAAAGTTAAACATTAATTGAGTTTAAATTAAAAAATAAAATATTTTTAAAAAGTTAAACATAGCATTACCATTTAACCAAGCAATTCCACTCCAACATGTCCAAGGGAATTGAAAACATGTCTACACAAAAGTTTGTCCATGAATGTCCATAGCAGCATTATTCTAAAAGCCAACATGTAGAAACAACCCAAATGTCCATCAACTGATGAATGGATAAATAAGATATGGTATATTCATAGAATGAAATGTTATTCAATCGTGAAAAGGAATGAAGTACTGATATGTGCTACAACATAAATGAATCTTGAAGATATTAAGCTCAGTGAAAGAAGCTAGATTCAAAAGGCCACATAGTGTATGATTCCATTTTTATGAAATATCCAGAATGAGCAAATCAATAGAGACAGAAAGTATGTTGGTGGTTGCCAGAGGTTGGAAGGAGAGGGAAGGGGAATTGCAAGTTACTGTCAATGGGTAGTGGGTTCCTTTTTAGGATAGTGAAAATGATCCAAAATTAGATAGTGGTGTGGATTTCACAATTCTGTGAATATACTGAAAACCACTGAATTGTACCACTGAAATGTCTGTATTTTAAGTATATATGTATATACACACACATGCACTTGCCCACTTTTATTGTACGTCAATTATACTTCAATAAGGCTGTTGGAAAAAATAAGTTTAAAGAATAAATATATATTTGTATATAATAGATACCTTTCTATAGACCACTTCTCACCTCTACTAGCACCACCACTCAATCCAGACTATCATCTCTGTGAAAACATTCCTCACTGATCATCCTGCTTCTAATCTTGTCCAACCCACTGTCCTTCCCAAGAATCTATTGTCTACACCAAAGCTGAGTCCTCTTTCGAAAATGTAATGAGATCATGTTGTTCACTTGATCCAGATCCTCTGCTGGCTTTCCATCACACTCAGAGAAGCATCTGACTTGGATGTATGGCTCCAACCAATTTCCCTTG
Organism: Procyon lotor; assembly: GCA_028646535.1. Taxonomy (NCBI): domain Eukaryota; kingdom Metazoa; phylum Chordata; class Mammalia; order Carnivora; family Procyonidae; genus Procyon; species Procyon lotor. Next base: position 3,616,928 of record CM053615.1, on the reverse strand, counting down.
GAAAAACGGTTCCATGGCCAATAAAATTTTGAAAGCCTCTTTGAAGACACAATAGTTCACACAGTGATATATTTTGTCCCTTTTGCCTCAACCACAAGAAGTCCCTGGATTTGAGAAAGCCTGAGAACAAAGGTAGAAGTTTAGGAGGACTAGCAGGACCAAGGTCCGGCACCCACTCAGTGTAGCCAGTTCTGTGCTCTTCCCATCTAAACTTCTTAGGAATAATTTGTAGTTCAAATAACGGGCAAACTTGATCACAACACTCAAAAGAGCCTGTCACCTTCCTGCTCAAGCAAATATCAAGTGTTTGTTGAGAATCTAGCTCTGTTCTACTGAGTGCTGTCCTTGAGTATCTGAATCCCAGAGTTCAAGTCCACTTGAAGAAGCTGGTGTGCGTCATTTATTTGATAATCATTTGATTTTCAAGGACCCACTACTGAAAAAACTGTGGGAGTCTTTGTGAAAGAGACAAAGGGGCTTAGATAATCACCAGTGTGGATGACTCATGAGAACTGGTTCATAGTCAGAAAAGGAAGACGAGCTTCTAATTTGGATCGATAAAGAACACCTTGCTTCCTCTTACCTTGTCTCCCATCTCCTCCAGGCAACAACTTTGAACTTCTCTTCCTGGGGCTCCCCTGTACCCAACTCTACTGCCTCCGAGATGACCAGGAGGCAGTAGGCTGGGGTACAGTGGAACCCCTGGAAGAGAAGCTAAAACTTGTTGACACATCATCCCTATTTTCAGGAATGAGCAAATCACGAAATCACGAGACCCAGCAAAACTGCAGGAGGCACTGAGACTTTCAATTGTCTATTTCAGATCGGGTACAGACCATGTTCCTCCTTCTGCTAATTTCGAGCCTGGGAATGCAGCTTCATCAGACAGCAGGTAAGAACGGGCAAAAGGAGGGGGTCTGAGGAAGAGGAGTAAGCAGTCGCCGCTAGCCGAAGCCAATGATGAGAATGGGGTCCTCAGGCTGAAGGCTTTCTCTGAGAGGAAGTCGGATCACTCTCTGTTACATGCACAGTAAAAAGAATGGTGCCCAGGTGGCCTGTGCTTGCCCATGTCCCTGTCTTACAGAAACAATAACCACTGGGCAGTTGAGGAAACTGGAATTCAGGAAAGTTATTTAATTTACCCAACATTATGCAGTTAATAGGCGGCACAGGCGAGCTTTCTACACAACTAACATCCTTTCTACCTTGTGATGATGGTGGTGATGATGATGATGATGGTGATGATGATAATCAAGCATGCCCCTAAGCAATCAAACAGCCCCTAATCTTCTCCCTTTGGAATGGGATTTTGGAATTAAGTTGGATTATAGACATATATTGAATGTTGATACTAGACATTCACAAAACCAAAAAGTATGTATGATGAATTATGTTGAATTAATCAAAAGGTGAGGTGCCTGGGTGGCTCAGTGGTTAAGCATCTGCCTTCGGCTCAGGTCATGATCCCAGGGTCCAGGGTTCGAGCCCCACATCAGGCTCCCTGCTCGGCGGGGGTCTGCTTCTCCCTCTCCCACTCCCCCTGCTTTATTCTCTCTCTCGATGTCTCCTCTCTCTCTGCCAAATAAATAAAATCTTAAAAAAATTAACCGAAAGGAAAGTATAAACATGTTGTATCTTGCTTTCTCCTCAAATTTAGAATTCTTCTCTGCTTTCCACTATACATTATGCAGATAGTATCAGTTCAAACAAATATTAATTACCTGCCTAATTTGGACTGCCTTCTCCTCAGGGGTATTTTTTTGGTAAGTCTTATCATTCCTATCTCCCTAATGAAGGAGTTTAACTTCAAAGGTTTCTTATAGAGGCTGCCTGAGGGGCAAAAAGTAACAAGGGAATCTGAGGATGGATGAGAATGCTTACTTCTGGGGAGGGGAGCAGTCTGGGATGAGCTTCAGAAAGGACAATCTTAACTATTAGGTTTCCCAGGTGTGTTTTTTTTAACAAGAAATATGCATTTGTTTGTGTATTAAAAGAAGTATTATGCCTTTACTTGTCTATTAAAAGAAATATACAAGAAGTTTTACTTGTAGGACAGAAATGTAAATTTTAAAATATAAGTATTATTTTAAAAAGAATGCTTTCGAAAGCATTTGAAGGCATCAGGCTATAGCATCAGGTGCCCAAGGACAGCCACGGCTCTCAGGATGGCCACACCGATGGCCTCATCCCCCTCACTGTGCTTGTTCACCCCTAAACTTCCTCTCTTTGAGAAGGAAAGAAAGATAATATGAACTGAATCAATAGAATTCTTTATTACCCTCTCTATGTAAATTTCTATTTTTAAATTTTAAAAAGAATGCGTATAGCAGCATTGTTAGCCCTTCCAAAAAAAACCCCAAAACAACCAAATGCCCATCCCCAGGATAATGCATAAACTGTAGTATTGGCAGAATGGAAAAATATACAGCGTGCAACTAAATTAATTACAAAAATATGCAACTACATTTAAGAGTCTTAGTAACATGACATTGATTAAAAAACACAAAAAAATCACAGAAGACAACATATAGTACAATGTGCTTTTTATAAAATATATACCTATATGTATACCTATATATTGCATTTATACCTATATATATTGCAATATACCTATATATGTATAATATATACATATAATGCATGTGATATGCATATCATAATAATATAAGAAGTATATATGTGTGTACATATATGTGTGTGTGTGTGTGTCTGTGTATATTAGAGCTAGAAATAAGCCAGAGATTAATAAACACAATATTCGAGATGCTGATTACCTTTGGTGGAGGAAGTAGATGTATGTTATTAGTAATGTTCTGGTTCTTGGGGTAGATAATGGGTTCAAAGGAGTTCATTTTATTTGATTTGATATCCTTTAAAATTTTTCTATATTTAAACATTTATGATGTAAAAGATACTACAGGTTGAGAAAACCACATGAAACAAGTATAAATCATCATGTTACCGTAAGGTGAATGCTTGTAACGAGTCACCCATGTCAAGTGGTAAAACTGTACCTGCCTTCCCTGAAAATATTCCCCTGTCCCCGTCCTACATAACCTCCTCCCAATAACACTATACTATCTACCCTTTTCTCCATTAAAAAAAATTTCCTAGGGGCGCCTGGGTGGCTCAGTCGTTAAGCGTCTGCCTTCGGCCCAGGTCAGATCCCAGAGCCCTGGGATCGAGCCCCACATCGGGCTCCTTGCTCGGCAGGAAGCCTGCTTCTCCCGCTACCATTCCCTCTGCTTGTGTTCCCTCTCTCGCTGTGTTTCTCTCTGTAAAATAAATTAAAAAAAAAAAAAAATTTTCCTAAATATCCTTAAAAGAAATCTTAGGGAGCACTCAGCAAGATACGTTCTTTATAGTTTCTGAATCAGTAAATACAGATATCGCTCATTTTAAAGTGGCTCTTTATATTTCACTGGATGTGCTGTAATTTATTTAACCAGTCCTTTACTGAGAAAAGTTACAGTTATTTAAAAAACAATCATTTCTTGCTGGATTAATGCTTGAAAAAAATGTGTTTCCTAAAGACTGTGATGAAGACTGACCCCGAGTATGACCCACATAAACCATTCATCATGAACTCTTTCCTTACTCGCATGTCTGTGGGGACTCTATTCTGTTATCTATCAAACAGCTTAAAGTTGGAAGAGAAAGATTGGCAGAAAGCATTTTCATTTCATTGTTTAAACATTTACTTATTTTCAAATTGACATACAGTAACATTTAGTCTTTTTAATAGAAACATCTATGAGTTTTTGGCAAACGTGTGATCATATAAACACCACCACAGTCAAGATCCAGAACAGCTCTACCCCTTGCCAAGCAAACAAACAAAAAACACTCCCCAACTCTTAAACCCAGGTACTCGCTGATCTATTCTCTGTCCTATAGTTTTAAATCTTCCCAGATTATCACATAAATGGGATTGTCTGCTAGATACCTAGAGACGTGTTTTGTCTGGCTTCTTTCACTTAGCATAAAGCAGTTGAAGATTTTTTTGATTTATTGATTGATTCGTTCATTCATTCATTAAAGAGAGAGAGAGAGCATAAGCAGCCAAAGCAGCAGGCAGAGGGAGAGGGAGGAGCAGGCTTCCCACTGAGCAAGGAACCTGATGTGGGCCTGGATCCCAGGACCCTGGGATCATGACCTGAGCCGAAGGCAGTTGCTTCACTGACCCAACCACCCAGGCGCCTCATTATAACGCAATGGAGATTTATCCACGTTGTTATATGTATCAGCAGTTCATTCCTTTCTGTTGCTGAGTAGTATTCCATCGTATGTACAGACCAGATTTCACTTATTCATTCCCCAGTTGAGGGACTTTTGGGTTGTTTCCTCTTTTTGGCAATTATGAATCAAGCGGCTATATGTGCTTATGTATAGATTTTTGTGAGAACATACGTTTTCATTTCACTTGGGTAAATACCTACAAGTAGGATCGCTGGGTCATGTGGTTAAGTATATATTTAACTTTATAAGAAACCACCAAACCTTTCCACAGTAGCTACACTATGTTTGCATTCCCAGCAGCGAAGTATGAGCACTCCAGTTGTTGCACATTCTTGGCAGCCCTTGGTATTGACATTTTTGTGTTTTTTAAAGTCATTTTAATAGGTGTGTTGAAGTATCTCTTTGTGGCTTACTTTGCATTTTCCTAATATCTAGTGATGATAAGCATGTTTTCACATGGCAATTGGACATATCCATATGTCTTTGGTAAAGTTTGTATTCAAACTACTTGACCATTTTTAATCAGTTTGTTCATTTTCTTACTAAGTTTTTAGAGTTTTTTGTATAATCCATAAGATGCAAGTCCTTTATCAGATGTGTGATACGCAAGTATTTTCTCTCAGTCTGTGGCTCATCTTTTCATACTCTAAACAGTGTCTTTTACACAGCAAAGATTTTAAATTTGGTGGAATCCAGTTTTTCTTTTTTTCTTACATGGACTGTGATTCCGGCATCATGTCTAAGAACTCTGCCTAAGCCGCACTCTCAAAGATTTTCTCCTCTGTTTTCTTCTAAACACTTTATAGTCGTACATTTTACATTTAGGTTTATAATCCATCTTGAGTTAGTTGTCATAGAAGATACAAAGTATAGGTTGCAGGTTATTTTTTTGCTTTTTCGTGTGTGGATGTCCAGTTTCTTCAGCCCCTTTTGTTGAAAAGACTATCCTTTCCTCATTGAATTGCCTTTGCACCTTTCTCAAACATCAGTTGGTCATATTTGTATGGGTCTATTTCCGGACTCCATTCCGCAGTCCGTTCTTTGCATATACGCTTTCCCTCCTAGCACACTCTTCTGATTTCTGTAATGTTGTAATTCTTTTTTTCTTTTATTTTTATTTCAAAACCTAGGGACATCTTGTAACCCAGATACATTTAAGGGGAAATATTCGTTTCTGTACTTGGTCATGTCTTGGAGGAAAAGTAATGCCAATTATTATTCCTTTTATTGATTTTTTTTTCCTTCTTTCTTGATCCTTCAGAGAGGGATAAAAACCAGGGGGTCACATGACCACGGTGACACTTGAGGTCACTCTAGGGTGGGGACCACACCTTGGGTCACTCCACTTAACCTATCTTCAGGTTCTAGAACTACAGCTTCAGACCCCTGAGGTATACAAAGCAGAAGAATCAGGCTGCAGAAAGGATTTCTGAGAGATGAGATGTCCCCCGGCAGTATTCCTACAAAGAGGAGCAGATAAGTTGGGTGCCTCGAGCAGCCTTCTATCCTAAACTAACAGCTAGAGCTTTCTGAAGACTGTGGTTCTGTCAGGCAGATCCCACCTTTCGAGTTCATTAAGTACGGGGTCTGAAAAAAACTTCAGCTTCTGTTATTAAATGGAAAAAAAAAAAGTGTAAAATTAGCTTAAAGGGGAAGCTATCTTGGGAGGTTATGCAAATGATTTGTTTTGTGTTTCTGGAGACAGTGACTAGAGCTGATTCCTATTGATGCCTGATTGCAAATAAAAGACAGTTTCCCTAAGAACTTTTCAGAAACGCTCCAGCATCACTGAAGTCAGCTGCTTTCATCTGTTTAAAGAAAATGCATGTATGAATTTTTCATGCCCTGGCCGAATGTGTTACCCTTTAATTTACTCAGGGGGGCCCAAATGAACGGGAAAACCTGCTTTGTTTTGCTTTTGTCTGGTTCATTTTGTACTTGCGGAAACTTTCCAATTTTCTTCTTTGTCTCATAACTTCAGGAGTTTAATGTAAGTTGGAGTTTAATATAGTAACCCCTGATTTCAAGCTGTATTGCAAAGGTATAGTCATCAAAACAGTATGGTATTGGCATAAAAACACATATAGCTCAATCAAACAGAATAAAGAACCCAGAAATACATATACACACACCCCTCAAATATATTTTCCTTAGCATAAAGTTGAAACGTGTGTCTATCTCCGTGGATGTAATATATACGTGTAACATATACGTGGATACATGATCACATCTACAGAGTTGTTAGTTCAGACTTTTAAGACACAGAGACATGAACTGGAATTCCACCTCCACGAACTACCACTCTTTGACCCTGGGCAAATTGTATCACTTCTGTAAGCCTAAGTCTCACCATCCATGAGATAGGCGTGATAACTCCTACCTTGAGGAGTTTGGGAACCATCAAATGAGATGATGTAAAGATTAGCCCAGTGTCTGGCTCACTATGTTTAATAAATGTTGACGATTACTCTCCGTAATCGTCGATTACGGAGATTACGTAATCATACTTTACGGACATTACGGAGATTACGGAAATCGTAATCGATTACGATTCCCAGGAAGAGCCCACATGCAGGCTCGCGGTATAAGTCTGCTTCTCAGACAGTGATGTGCACATGAACCACCGCAACTTTGTTAAAATGTGGAGTCTGCTGCTCCAGGTCTGAGGCGGGGCCTGAGATCTGAAATCCCTCACTTGCCCCCAAGTGAAGCTGAGGACACTTTGAGAGGTAGAATGATAAAAGGTGTTTGCGCAGGTGTTGTATTTATCTAAGGGTTCTTAATACTCTGCCCATTAGAAGCTTCCAAGGAAATTAAAAAAAAAAAAAAAATGGATGCTGGCCTCACAAAAGAATTAGAATTTATATTTAAAGGATCCAAGGTGGGGCCTGGTATTTTTTTTTAAAAAGCTTCCCAGTTGATTTCAATAATGGTCAAAGTTGAGGCACCCTGATTAGTGACTCTGATGTGCATCCAGGCTTGAGAAAAGTATCTTCATGCAGTTGTTTGCGAGAGTGTTTTTATTGCCTCTGTAATTTACAATAAGTAAGAATAATTTAGAATCTTAAAAGCATATTGCATTTCTTGAACTCCTCGTTTTTATGGGGTAATCAAGCTCTCAGCTTTACATGTCTTAGAAGCTTTAATTGGGGGAAATTACACCAAATAACAATTAATCCTCTAGTTTTCTGAGCTACTCAGATATTTGATTCAGGTTTGCTAACTGCTCTTTCTTCTTATGAACATTAGCTGAAAAATTTCACCCGCCTAAGAGGTAATACACTTTATGCCTACAACCCCTGTACACACACCCTGCACAAAGCAGAGGAGAAAAGAAGCCAGCAGAAAATGGACTTTTGTCAAAGGCCCAGAGTGTAAAGAGGGGAGTTCTGCTGTCTGCTTTGGGGAGTTCCAGAGGAAGTTACAGACGTTCTCTCTCTCATGAGAAGAAAGCCTAAGTGCGGTAAATAAATTTGCTAAATAAATTCAATAGAGGCAACACCCAAAGTCCTCTGACACTTAACATCTCAGACTTAGCAACTGAACTTACTTGCAAATCCCATTTCTCTTCCCTGCTTCCTGCTGCATCGTGTGTAATTAAAAAAAAATAGGAGAGTAAAAGTGAATTCCTGAACCTGAGAAGATGGTTGCTTGTGTATTAGATGAATGAGTAAGTAAATATTCCTCTTCAGGCCAGAGTGGATTTGGTAGCAGGTAGCTCTGTCTTGGTCAAAAGGGGACTTAATAACTCACAATTTGGAGATGACCCCCATCAGAAAGGGATCTACCCTTAAGAGGTCCTGTTAGGGAGACCCAGAGTAAGAGTTACCATGAGTGGCTTTCATGAAATGGAATCATGCAGGAAACTCGGAAGCACGAATCTCTATTCACAAGTGTCATCTCACAGTCTTCTTAACCTGTCCACACAAATGTGGGCGTGATCAGCGGTGTTTTACGGAGAAGTACTCAGGTCCCAGCCCCAGCCTGCTGGTGGATGTGAATTCTTTCCTGTACCACAAATCTGTCAGAAAGGCACATTAATGTCCTAGTGGTGGTGAAAACAGGGCGTGCAGGCAAAATGTAAACTCACTTAGTCGTTCTTGATACATCTCAAGTTTGGACATAATTATCAAGTGTGCTGTGTGATGATTAAGAATGCCAGCCAGTTTGTGCAACATGGGCAAGTTGTAGTTTGATGAGAGGAAGACAGAAGTGAGTATGGTTAGGCTCATCCTTTCTTACGTCTCCCTCTTGCTGCCATTTGCCAAACCCTTAAGTGAAATGTTCTGTGAATTAGGCACTGAAGGTACCAAAACAAACTCAGCCTGGTCATTACCTTCAAAGTCTTGCAGGATTGTAGGAGGGGAAACTCAGGTCAGAAGAGAATTACAGTGTGAACCATTTAAGCAACAGGAAACCCAAAATGTACTTGTACTTTAAAATCTATTGTCCAGGGGGTGTCTGGGTGGCCCAGTCAGTTAAGCATCTGCCTGCGGCTCGGGTCATGATCTCAGGGTCCTGGGATGGAGCCGCACATTGGGGCTTCTCCTTCTCCTTCTGCCCTTCCCCCCTTGTACACTTTCAAATAAATAAATAAAATATTTAAAGAAAAAATCTAGGGGCACCTGGGTGGCTCAGTGGGTTAAAGCCTCTGCCTTCGGCTAAGGTCCTGGGATCGAGCCCTGTATCGGGCTCTCTGCTCCGCAGGGAGCCTGCTTCCCCCTCTCGCCTCTGCCTGCCTCTCTGCCTGCTTGTGATCTCTCTCTCTCTCTCTCTCTCTCTGTCAAATAAATAAATAAAATCTTAAAAAAAAAAAAAAAGAAAAGAAAAAATCAATTGCCCAGGATGGTCAGGGAATGGGCTGTGCTCGTCAATAAAGTATCGCAGTTAATAAAGAATGGCCCCGTGTTGCGTATACAGGTTACCACCTTCCCAAGAACTAGAACAGGGTACAAAAGACAGGAACCAATGTTTGCTGACCACCTATCCCCACCAAAATAAGGCACTTCTCATGTGCCATTTTGTTTAACTTTCACTATAGTCCTTAGACACAGCTATTAACCTTGCGCATTTACAGATAAAGAAGCAAAGACTCAGAGAGCTAAATGACACATTCAAGATCAAAGCGCTCATAATCTCACCCCAGTCGCTCTGTGACTAGGCCCCATGCTCTCACTGTGCCACTTTTGTAGTGGTAAAATCTCCTTGAGTAGCATATGCTTAGAAGTCTCTGCAAATATTTGTTGAATGGATGTCTTGACTAATTAAATGAATTTATGAAGCAAGTTCTCCTGAATATAGTTTGACCTAATCTTTTGTCATCGTTCAGAAATTACTTTAAGATCTTAAATGAGGATATAATAATCTAACTTCTTTGGTTGTTATGAGGTATTTGTGCATTAAAATCTGTAAAGTCCTAAAAAGAAAAAGAAATTACTTTAAGATCTTGCCACACCTCCGTATAATGAATATCCATTCATTAATGATGGAGGTGGCATAATCTTGTATAGTTTCCCACCGTGTACTCATGTACACACTACTCTTCATGCCATTGTTTTTGTAGAATTCTTTAAAATCAACTCAGCATTTATTCTTTGAGGAAAATGGAAAACAAAGATCACTGTTTCTGGTAAATAGAGGATATAAGCAAAAATAAATGCGATGAAGATAGTGTTATTAAATTCTACCCAGATATCTATAGTATCTGCCTGGGAGCATTCTGTTTTATTAAAAGGAGAAATAGCTGTTGTTGGAGGGGTGAGAGTCTAGTTGCAAATTATATGTTACTTGAAATTATATGTTACTGAAACATAATTGAAGAGGAAATAAATTCCTCTTTGAATAATTCAGTTCCCTTTAGGCCTTAATTCTACCTTAAATAAAATTATTTTGCGTGCTTTGTATGTGCCTCATATTTGGGAAAATACTGTTGCAGTAACTATAGAATTTTAAGCAAAATATCTAACTGGCTCTGAATTTTAACTTCACTAACTGTATGTCCTGGCATGACTCTCTTTGGGTCAGTTGCCTCAACTGTAAAACAGTCATAATAACACATATTTCATGGTTGTATTTTCAGGATTAAATGATGTCATTATAGAGAGCCTAGCACAGTGCCTGGTGCATAGTAGGTATACACTGCATATTAGTTCTATTCTTCCTTTCTCCTTATTGGCAGAAAAGAAGCTTGTCCAGTGGGCTTGTGTGACACGGTGGTTAAGGGCATAGCTGGGTCTGATCCTGGCTACTTTCCTGTGCCTCGGTTTCGTTTTCTAAAAAGAGGATGACTCTACCTTGCTGGCTTCCTGGGAAGACTCAGTGAGATTGTGTTTTGGCAGAGGACTAACCCATAGTAAGACCTCAACAGACGATAGTTATTATTACTCCCAGTCACGAGACGAGGTCGTCTTTGGCAGGGATGATATAATCTGATCCACATGGAGAAAATGAGCCTGGGGAAGAGGCCAGAAGACAGTGATCAGCCACACAGGTGGGGCGTGTTGAGAGGAGAGAAGTAGCTCAAAACAGTGGATTAAGAGTTCCACTCTTGCCCAGACAGGACAGAGCACGGAAGAGAAAGCCTGAAGGACAGCCCCGTTCGTGACAGGGGTCTCCTGGACCACGGGGGTGGGGTGGGCCTCCCCAGCTCCCCCTCTGCAGAACTGAGATGTGAAGGCCAACAGTGGGAGAACGTCTTGTTTTTTGTTCAGCTTTATTCACAGTGACGGTCCCTAAGGAACTGTACACAGTCGACTATGGCAGCAATGTGACCCTGGAGTGTCACTTTGACACTGGAGGTCATGTGGAACTCAGAAACTTAAAGGCCAGTTTGCAGAAGATGGGAAACGATACGTCCTTGCAGAGTGAAAGAGCCAGCTTGCTGGAAGAGCAACTGCCCCTTGGGAAGGCTTTATTCCACATCCCTCGGGTCCGACTGACGGATGCGGGCCAGTACCGCTGCCTGATCATCTACGGGGTCGCCTGGGACTACAAGTACCTGACTCTGAAAGTCAAAGGTGAGTCATTCAAGGGCGGGAATCCATGGAGGCATCGGCACAAGCAAAAACTGGGAGGATGGTTACAAGGAGATGGGTATATCTTAGAGAAAACAGAAACACCTGCCCAGAATCTGAGTGTAACGTAGCTGAGGTGAGGCTACGTAAGGGTAGGAGTTGCAGGAATGATGTGGGTCTAGAGGGAAGGCAGGAAATGGGTCCCTGGAAGCTGGGAATGTGCCAGAGATAAGCTTTGCCTGGTTCCCAGTTCCCCCAGTGAACAACACTGGCTTGATCATTAAGCTCTTCTTTAAGAGAAGCTTAATCCCCTGGTCCAGAGTTTTTTAAACCATGGTTTGCCGGCCATTCATGGAATAAAGCATCGGTTTAGTGAGTAGCAACCAGGTGGGTGTCTTTCTCCAAGTAAAATGAATAGATCAGAAGGCATCACATAGTAGGGCTGAACGTCATTTTGTGAAACTCTTATTTCAGAGGTGGGGTGTATGTGTGTGTGTGTGTGTGTTGGATTATGATGTAAAATATTTTTTCTCACTCTGGGACATAATCCAAAAAGTTTGAAGAACTTTTGTTTGAAGAACACTGTTCTAGTCCAAGCTTCGCGTATTGCAAATGAAGCAGCCAAAGTCCAAGAAGTGAAGGGTGGTGGGCTGGGGGAGCCCAGTCAGGTCCATAGCTGTCCCCATTCCTCTAGGTTAAGGGCTCTCCTCACCACAACACAAGCCAAGTACCTAAGTCTGAAGAGAATCTTCAAGTTCGTGTTTGCTTTGGAAAAGGCCATTTTGGGAAAACCTTCTAACAAATACAAAAGAACAGACTCGCCTCTGTTCACAGCTTGTGTCTTTCAGCCCACAGACGGATCTGGGTTTTCTCTGTCCCCTCCCAGTCTCACCCAGGAAGCCTCAGAGGATCTGTTCTGTCTTCTGGAAAGTCCATAGACTTCGGTCCCTAAAGACCATGGACTTTGGCAGCGATGTTGGGACTTCGTGATCTGGTACAAGGAAGGATAAACTAGGATTAGACAAGAGGGTAAATGTTTTCACCTGTGACCTTGAGCAGGCTATTTCACCTTTGCAATTGCACATTTTCTTATTTGTAAAAGGATAGCCATAGCAGCACCTACCACAGAGGATTGTTGTACAAATTAAAAAAGATAATGAGCATAAAGAACTGAGCACGGCTCTTAGCGTGTGCTGAGTGTCTGGAGAGCCAGCCCAAGGAGCTCCTCTCTCCTCGGCTCTCAGTCATGAGGAGAGTCGTCACCCTGGACGTAACCGCCTTCCCTCTCAGTTGCATTTCCTCCACCCACAACTGGGATGAACTCCAGAACTTTGATGTTCGTCTGATTTCAATTAATGGGAGGAAAGCGGGCTCTACTCTCTCACGATCCCCTAATGGATTCAGTGTCTGCACCCCTCACTCACTGCCTCTGTGTCTGTTAACCTCTGTCCGAGTGCCGTAATGCATTGTAGGGCCTCTGGGCAATTGGGGGCCAGTCCTTCCTCTCTTTCTGTCCAGCCGAGAGCTGCCCCTCCTTCCTGGGCTGCCATGCTGCCAGCTTCATCACCAAGAGCAGAGGTGGCTCAGCTGCTGAACAGGTTTATTCCTTAAATCTTTTTTTTTTTTTAAGATTCTATTTATCTATTTGACAGAGAGAGATCACAAGTAGGCAGAGGCAGGCAGAGAGAGGGGGGAAGCAGGCTCCCCACTGAGCAGAGAGCCCAATGCGGGGCTCGATCCCAGGACCCTGAGATCATGACCTGAGCCGAAGGCAGAGGCTTTAACCCACTGAGCCACCCGGGCGCCCCAATTCCTTAAATCTTAATTATTTATTCTTTAAATCCTTACTGCTCTTCAAACGACGGTATATAGGGATCACGAGATTTTCTGAGGGTTTGCAGAGGCCCAGGCAGTTTTAGGAAATGAGTTTCTCATTTTTCATCTTCCCCACATATTCTTTCCCCAAACTGAGTGTGCCTGAGAATTAGTCTTCCAGGCAAGGCTCTTGGGGTTCCCCGAAAACACTTCCTCTTTTATCATCACCTTCTTCTACTTCACAAAAAGTGTACCTCTCATCAATGTGCGGCGTTGCCTCGGGGTGTAGAAAAACTCTGCCTTGCTAAGCAGAAGACCAATTGGAAATATTGATGCCTTAGCAAACTAATGACTAACGAATCCTTCTGCAAAACAGGTGATGCCAAACTCTGTTTTCAACAAAGCTGGAGGAGGCCCTCATATAGTTAAGAGCTGATGCTAAAAAATGAAGTAGGGTTTTGTTTTTGTTTTTATTTTTGTTTTTGTATTTGGCCATATAAATCATAAGGCTTTTAAGCATGAAATGACATCTCTATAACAAAAGTGCTGCCACACCCACTTACTTGTTCATATGAGTAAGTTTCCTTAGCTTTTCTTCTCTTTCTTTTTTTTTTTTTTTAAAGATTTTATTTATTTGACAGAGAGAAACACAGCGAGAGAGGGAACACAAGCAGAGGGAGTGGTAGAGGGAGAAGCAGGCTCCCCGCCGAGCAGGGAGCCCGATGCGGGGCTCGATCCCAGGACCCTGGGATCATGACCTGAGCCGAAGGCAGACGCTTAACGACTGAGCTGCCCAGGCGCCCCTCCTTAGCTTTTCTTACCATAAGAATGGAAAAGTTGAAATAGAGCTGTCTCATTCTAACAGCCAAATGCATCCTTGGATATATGAACAAATTGAAAAAGAGAGCCTCACCCATCCTCTTAAGGGCATTTATGCCCAAACATACATTTATGGAAAACTTTTATCTTTTTTTTTTCCAGTGTGCCAAGATTCATTCTTTCTGCACCACACCCATTGAGGACATTAGGAGAAGGAAAACTTTTATCGTTTAATCATTATCAATATTCATAGTATTTTCCATTTTTATTTTAGGTGTGCTGATAATAGAAATTGGATTTTAATGCAGAAGGAACCTGAGCACTTGAAATGTTGTGATCACAAGCAAAAAAATTAATCTCAATAGCTACATGTCTTTTGTTGTTGCAAAGGAATGTAAGGGATATAATAAGGATCGCCAATACAAGAGCTTTCTAACATGTTGAGTTAGGGTAAAATCCTATAGAAAAAGTGGAATGGGAGCTAAAGGTCACAGAAAGAAACAGTGTGAAAAAGAGACAGTTTAAAGCTCTGACCATTACAGGAGAATTTTTTTTAAAGATTTTATTTATTTGAGAGAGGGAGAGAACACACAGGGAGAGTGAGAGGTAGAAGCAGACTCCCGGCTGAGCAGGGAGCCCAGCATGGGACTTGAGACCAGGACTCCGAGATCATGACCTGAGCTGAAGGCAGATGCTTAACCTACTGAGCCACCCAGGCGCCCCTAGGGCAGAATTTTTATATGTATTTTTCCAAGGACAGGGGTGTGTATAAAAGACATCTCCTTTGATATCTAGACCGCATTAGATACATATGTAAGAGGGAAATCATTGTTTTACTTAAAATATATGTTTATGAAATGACAAACATTATTTATTTTTCCAATACAGACACTTAGAAAAAATATTTTAAGAACCTATCTAATAAATGTGTGAGAGGGTGCATACTGTGTCACAGCCTTTAAGAGGAATGCAAGCAAAAACAGGAAAAGTTGAAGACCATCATCTAAAAGTAGTCTATCCTGATCAAGGGAGACCTGGTGCCTCAGTTAGGATTTGCTTCAATAAAACAGGACAGGAGGGCGCCTGGGTGGCTCAGTCGTTAAGCGTCTGCCTTCGGCCCAGGTCATGATTCCAGGGTCCTGGGATCGAGCCCTACATCGAGCCCTCTGCTCGGCAGGGGGCCTGCTTCTCCCGCTACCATTCCCTCTGCTTGTGTTCCCTCTCTCGCTGTGTTTCTCTCGGTCAAATAAATAAAATCTTTAAAAAATAATAATAATAATAAAACAGGACAGGAAGAAGTATGTGCTTTTTCCTTAAGATGCCTGATCTATGGCATAAACCTAAAAACAGATTTATAGCACCTACTTTGATATCTGGGCAACAGTTGATATTAGAGAGAAAAGAGAACTACTTTTTTATTTTTTTTAAAGATTTTGTTTATTTATTTGACAGAGAGAGAGAGATTATAAGCAGGCAGAGGGAGAGTGAGAAGCAGGCTCCCCGCTGAGCAGAGAGCCC
>CM053615.1:3584854-3601024 GCA_028646535.1 Procyon lotor | reverse complement strand
ATGTGGGGCTCGATCCCAGGACCCTGGGATCATGACCTGAGCCGAAGGCAGAGGCTTTAACCCACTGAGCCACCCAGAGGCCCCAAGAGAACTACTTTTTTAAAAGCACGGGAAAAACAGGGTTTTTAAAAAAAAAAAAAACCTCTCTGAAGGGCTAGAGAGTCTAAAAGACACAGGGTTCTGATAGGCAATGAGTAACCTGTCTGAGAGGGTAGGGAGCCCAGGGATTGAGCCCTCAGGCTGGGAACTGGCCTGAGCCAAGGATCCCACACAGACACAGAACAAGTACTGGGAAGAGAAGCGCAAACCCGCCCCAAGGCCCTGGCAGGACAGGAGGAGAGGATGGGAGAGCACCAACCCCCGGAATGGACCGAGGCTCACAGAAGTCTTTCAAACCCACAAAAAGGCCCAGGCTAGATGGGAGTTCGACTTGAGCGAGTGGAGGAAGGAGACAACAGGGCTTCCATTTTCTCCCACCGTGGCCTTCACCCTGAGGAAGGGAAGACAAAAGACCGGAGAGGAAACAGCCCAAGGGAAGCAGGGCAGCCTTGAAAGGGTCAGGGACAGTTGGCCTCTGGGCCGAGAGAAAGAGTTGGCTTAAAGCACTTCCTGATGGGGCTTGGTCTCTCCCTTTCCTCCTCTGGGGAAACAGAAGGGTGATTAGGAAAACTGGAGTTTGACAATAGTGCTCTGAGTTCAGCAGTGGGCAAAAGCCCCTGGGGCGTACAAACTATGGAGCCTGAGGTCCCCCCCAGGTCATCTAACAGAGGAATTGGGAGCAAGCCTGAAAGGTTTCCTTCAGCAATTCCTAGTAACCTGCCTACATTCTGTAAGACCGAGGCGTGTGAAACTACATTTTTTCACCTTCATTACCGTCCTTACGATGATAAAGCAGATAATACTACCTGCAGCTTATCTCTATTTCAGAGATGCTAGAGTGGCCAGTCTCATAGGGATCCTACAGTCAGAGATGGCCAGGGAGAGAGAAACCGTTCAAACCGGCAGAAATTTAAATTCGAAAATAGAAATTCTTTTAATAGAACAGACAGAGTAACTAATCAGGGGGAACAGGGAGGCAAATCAGCAATTAGCAATAACGAGAAGCCGCTGCCCGCACTGGACTGGAGGGAGAGGAAGAAGGCAGGGCTAATGGAGCTCAGGGGCCCGAGTCACAGAGCAGATACTAGAACCACGGCGGGCCCATCCAGTGGCAGCAGGAGCATGGAAGAGCTGTGGGTGCTGCTGGAGAGGCCCTTGGGGCATAGAGCACCGGGAAACACCCTGACTTCTCCCTCCTGCTTGCCCTCCAGACTTCCCACCGTGCCTCCTGTGGACCGTCAGGAGCCTGGGAGGCACCGCCTGCAGGAGTCGGCCTTCGCACAGTACAGAACAGAGAGGAGCCCTTACGGGATGGATCTGAGGGCAGACCGGCCCAGGATCCACACAGCACACATCTTGTGCCTAAACTGGTGAATGTGAGCTGAAGGGTAGTGTGGTTGACTAGAACTGTAACAGACTCAACAACTAGTAGTGTTGACTCAAGACTGACAAAGGATGGATGATCTTGGGTCCAGGAGATAGCTTCCAGGTGGCTGCAGGGCTGTTATAGCCAACCTAGCTGCACCTAGATCATTCGTTTACCAGCACTTATCTTATGACTTTAGGCTGTCTTAAAACCCTACATGGGCCTAAAATGTGCTCAACACATAGAAGTGATTAGTCACCCTGTGCTTTGTGCTGCTTAGGTAAAATCTGGAATATAGATCATGTTACATTGGCAGAGAGAGTGAATCCAAAGACTGGTATGTGGCACTGGGTCTAGAAACTGTCCTGTGAGATATGGTTTTACCCAGAAGGGAAAGACTATATGGAATCTTGTCACACTTATCTTCAAATACCCAAAGGATCATATTCAACAGCTAATGGTAATTGTGAATATTAATTGAATTTTTACTATGTTCTAGGCACCTAGCTCAGTCACCCTAACACCTCTGTTAAGTATTATCAGACCTGTTTATAAATGAGAAACTCGAGGGCTTTAAAGGTCATGTATCCTGCCCTTGGCTCAAGCCTAATCAAACCGCGTTCTTAACTGCTAAGTGTCTCATACACTGTCTTACTAAATCAGACAATTACCAATGGGTTGAAGCTGCCAAGAGGCAAAGTTTGACTTGGGAGAAGGATGATCTTTCCAGTGAAAGTTTAACTTTCTTATTGTCTAATCATGGTAATGCCTGCTCCTAGCAGTAGGAGTTTCCATTTATAGATGTATTTAGCCAAGTTAGTTGTCTAGCAGCTTACCAATATCAGAAAAGAAGTATTATTAAAGATAAAAAGGGACATTTCATCATAATAAAGAAGTCAACGTGATAGGGAGACGTAACAGTCCTCAATGTGTGTATGTCTAACAACATAACTTCAAAACATACAACACAAAAAATAACACCAAAAAAATTCTCTGAAAGGAGAACTAGATCCACAATCCTTTGGAGATTTCAACTCCTCTCTATTATAACAGATAAAGTAAACAAAAAAGAAGATAGACGAATTGTGTAAACACAGCCCTCTTGGCCTGACTGACATGTGTAGAACTTATACCGAACAACAGCAGAGTAGGAAGTTAGACTAGTTTGAATTGTAAGGTCACTTTTAGCTCTGAAATTCTAAAATTTACTCATCTTTTCCTAAGAATATCCCCCTTGGTCCAGCTTCCCCATTGTGTGTGGCTGATAATGATGCCTTTTCACCCACTTCCCAAATTGCACAAGGCTGTGGAGGCATCTTTAATACTGTATACATGTGGGTCGTGAGCTCCCATCCCTTCCCCGAGCCTTGCTGGTTCTTCTAGTTGAACATCTCTCTCATCTTCTACCCATTTATATACCCCACATGACAACCTCCGCCTCTCTTCTGATTCTTGGCCCTCCCACTGGTGAAATCATGTCTCCGCTTGGCCCCCCAAATCAGCTTCTTGTTCTGAGCTCCCCTGCAGTAACAGGCCAGACCTTCATATGCAACACATTGCTCCTACGTGTCCACTTGTTCTCCTCCACTCCCTCCCCCAAAGACCCCAGAGCTTACAGAAATAATCTGCACTGTAATAGGACAAATGATCATAAGGGGACATCAAACCAAGGGAAAATACTGTAGATAAATAAAATGAAAGATAAGTGAGTCCTCAAAATGCATGGTTCAGATACTGTTGAATTGCTAGGGGTAGATCAAAATTGACTTCAAGGAGACTGGTAAGTCTAACAAGTTCAAGTCCTCACCAGGCTGCTTCAAAACCTGATTCTCCTCATGTTCTACTAGTTCCCTGTGCCCCTAGGTCCCCGCCCTTCCTGTTTCTGTTGCTCCATCCCTGAACTTTTCGCAGTTACATAGACAATCATCCTCTTATGGCGATTTCAGTACAGAATTCAGAATAACGTAGCCGTGAAGGGCATGAGTTCAAGTCCCCCATTCCACCCCAGATCCCAGCTGTTTCCTTGTTTATAAAATAGGAAAATGAATTTTCCCTAACTCCTAGGGTCCTTAAAGAGTTTAAATGAGGTAATGTATGTTAAAGAGATGGAATCAGATTTTAGGGGCGTCTGGGTGGCTCAGTCGTTAAGCGTCTACCTTCGGCTCAGGTCATGATCCCAGGGTCCTGGGATCGAGCCCCGCATCGGGCTCCCAGCTCGGCAGGAAGCCTGCTTCTCCTGCTACCATTCCCTCTGCTTGTGTTCCCTCTCTCGCTGTGTTTCTGTCAAATAAATAAAATCTTTAAAAAAAAAAGAATCAGATTTTAGAGCCACTTACCTGTTCCCCTCTAAATCCTTGACCAAGTGAGCTGTACACACAAGAATCAATAACCAAATGGGAAATGAACTCTATTTTTTAAATTTGTAAGTGGATGAGCACTTGATTTTCTCCTTTCCCCTCTCCCAACGTCAGGGCTTTTCTGGTGGTTTACACTGGAGAACGTGACTTAGGATAAGGGCCCCTTTTTTCTTGCACCCTCAAAGTAGCTTAGAGTCCAGGTTTGCAGAACAGACCTGGGAGTTACTCATCTATCCAGCCTCATGGGTAAGAAAGTTCACCTCACCTACCCGGTCACAAGCGGAAGGTAGAAAACTGTGAGCAGGACAGAGGTCAGAGTTTTTTGAGGTAGGCCAGCCCGTGGACCCACCCAAGTATGCTTTCTCCCATGGAGGCAAGAACTTAAGAGAGGGCTGCGGATTGTGAACTTCGCTTCAAGGCTCAGTCACCCGGTCCAGCGAACTGTGACCCAGTGAGCATCTTGGGCTATAACTAACCAAGTTAGCAACTCCTCCCACAGGGACACAAAGGGAGGTGCTCAAGGGGCACAAATTGTGGAGAGGGGCCTGAACATTCCTTTCCCTTCCAAAGGATGTAAAATCACGAAATCACTTTCACGCCCTGTGATTATGTAAAATCACGGGGCACCTAGAAAACCCTTAGTACTCGCAGTTATCGTGATTTTAATGTAAAATCGCTTCTTAACAAAGGGTGTGCCCATTTATACTCCTCCCAACAATTTAAGAAAAAAATAGTTTCGTCACCCCTGTGCCATATATGGAATCAAAGTTTGTATCAAAATACTGTTTCTTAAATATTTCCTACCTAATGAAAGCCAGTACTCATTTTCTCTTCCCTTCACTGAAAATCAACAGATTACTTCCCATATTCCCTGATATCTGCATATGTTATTAATATTTCTTTGTTTTGGGCTATCATCTAAAATAATTGGACAGTTTGTCCTTTTGTCTTTCTATTGCTTTCAATGTCACTTGTATTCACTTTATTTTTTTCCAATTAATTTTATTTTATTTTTTCAGTGTTCCAAGATTCATTGTTTATGCACCACACCCAGTGCTCCATGCAGTACATGCCCTCCTCAACACCCCCTACCAGGCTCCCCTCCAAAACCCTCAGTTTGTTGCTCAGAGTCCACAGTCCCTCATGGTTCATCTCCCCCTCTGATTTCCCCCAATGCACCCTTCCTTTCCTTCTCACAATGTCCTCCATGTTTTGTATTCACTTTAGAGCTCAGTTTCCTAGAGGGCAGGGAGCTATGTTTGATTAATTCACTCAGCATATACTACAAGTGTGTGTGGCTGTGGCGAATGAATGAGCTCTATAGAAGACATGTGACGATGAATTCATTCTCAATTTTTTAAATGCGATGAGTCAGATCTCCAGACCTTTAAGATAATTTAATTTTTGTGGAGCTAAATGTGGAGCTTTTATGGAGATAAGCTTTGTGGAGCTTATGTGGAGATAATTTAATTTAATGTGGAGCTCAGATACCCATAGCTCCACATCAGGGAGCTATGTTTGATTAATTCACTCAGCATATACTACAAGTGTGTGTGGTTGTGTGTGTGTGTATGTGTTTTGGACGGGAGAAGCAAGTAATAGAGCCAATTCTTGACTACCTATAGACAGAATCTAGGTCTTTATTTTTTCTCCTCCTAATCTCACAGAGAAGAAAGGAAAGAGGGAAGTGGGAAGAGAATTTTCTTCTGTAGAAGCAGCAGGAAATAAAACAAGAATATGGGAGTGATCTAGTGATTTTATTTATCACCCTCTCTTTTCTCCAGTCCTCAGCTGTTTGATAATTTGCAATAATACAGGAAGCCACAGAGTGTGGTGGTATCCGATAAAGTACTGTTGAGATTTGCAACCAGATTTCCAATGTGCAAACATTGGCTCTCCCAGTTATTAGCCCTGTGACTCTGGGCAAAATACTCAATCTCACTTCAGTTACTCCCAACAAAAATTGGGACTACTAACAATGCCATTTTTGTTATAAGAATTAAATCATTCAGTGTAAATAGTGTGATATCTGAGGCAAAAGAAATGTGTAAAAAAGTAAAGCCATTATTACTTCATATTGATAATGATAATTGTATTCATTTCCCATGTTATCGAGTGCAAAGCCATCTAGGAATCAGAAAAGAAAGATTATTTCTTTTTCTTCTTTCATTATTCAGCTTCCTACAAGAAAATAAACACTCGTTTACTTAGGATCCCGGGGCTTGATGAGGTAGAGCTCACCTGCCAGGCTGAAGGTTATCCATTGGCACAAGTGTCCTGGCCAAACGTCAGCGTTCCTGCCAACACCAGCCACATCAAGACCTCTGACGGCCTCTACCAGGTCACCAGTGTTCTGCGCCTAAAGCTGCACCCTGGCGGGAACGTCAGCTGTGAGTTCTGGAATGCTGATGTGGGAGAACTTACTTCAGCCGTCATTGAAGATGGTAAGAATGGCTCCCCTCTTCCGAACTCCATCGGTCAGGGTTTAGGCAGGAATTTAGATGGCACATCTAATTTAGATGGCAGTTAGATGGCACACTCAATGAGTCATTTGAGGACAGAGTGATAAAAGATCTACGTATGAAGGCATGGTCAGGATTTAGAGAAATTAGTAAGGATGTTGCAGGACCCTGGGGCTTCCACAGTCAGAGAGGCAATGACCACTGTTGGAGGGGTTACTGAATCCTGGGAAAGGGAGCTGCAGGGAAAGTACCCCTTGACGGGAGTGGTGGCCTCCAGTAGAGGAATGCTGCCACCTGTAATGACTCTGCTCAATGGAAGCTGGGTAAATGAGCTCCCCAACCTCTGCTTCCTCCCACCTCCAATCTCCTGCTGTGCCTCCCATTAGCTAAAGCCAGCTGGAAGGCAGAGAACAAGGGAGTCCCCTGCAGTGTTCCACGAAGAACTCTCAGAGCTCAGAGCACAGTGTGAAAGTGTAGAGAATGGATCTGAAGAGGAAACAAAATATATCCAGTACAAAAGTGAACGGCTGTGACTCAGGCAAGGAGTCAGCAGGATGAATGTTACTTTGCTGGCTTTGCTGATAGTCAAGTGGTTATGGGGTTTCCAAGGGAAACTGGTCTTCTTTGAGACCTTTCAGAGCCTTTGCTGACTATGCGGATTCCCACCCTTTAGATCTTCAGACACCAGGACAATTTCTTTTTTTTTTTTTTTTTAAGATTTTATTTATTTATTTGACACAGAGAGAGAGATCACAAGTAGGCAGAGAGGCAGGCAGAAGGAGAGGGGGAAGCAGGCTCCCCGCTGAGCAGAGAGCCCGATGCGGGGCTCGATCCCAGGACCCTGAGATCACGACCTGAGCCAAAAGCAGAGGCTTTAACCCACTGAGCCACCCAGGGACCCCCAGACACCAGGACAGTTTCAAACAATTTTGGGAGTCTGACTATTTTTTATTTGCCAAATAAGACCATTTGTTTGCCAAGTAAGGGCAATTTATATCTAGTACCAAAATTCTTTCATAAGAGATGGTCATTTTATCACCAAGTGCATCATAATTTTCCTAGTGCTCCTGTAACAAATTACTGCAAACTTTATGGGCTTAAGATTACACTTCTGAAAATCAGAAATCCAAAAGGGGCTTTGCTGGGTTCAAACCAAGGTGTTGATAGGGTGACAGAAGCTCTAAGGGAGAGTTCCTTTTCTCATTTTTTTTCCAGTTTCTAGAGACCGCCTGCCTTCCTTAGCTCATGGTTCCTTCCTCCACCTGCAGAGCCAACAATTACATCCCTCAGACCTCTCTTTTTGTGTCCTCACATCTTTCTTTAATTCTCCTGCCTCCCTCTTCCACCTTGTAAAGACCCTTGTAATTACATTGGATGCCTCCCTCTAACCCAATAATTCAGGTTAATTTTCCCATTTCAAGGTTCTGAATATAATCACATCTGTAAAATCCCTTTTCCCATGTGTGATAACACATTCCCGGGTTTCAGGGATTCAAACATGGACATCTTTGAGGGGAAGCAGTATTCCACTACCGGACCAGCAAAGGACATAATCTCCAAATAAAGGACAGTCCCTAGTACTACTTAAATATGACTTTATAGAAAATTTACTGTGTTGTCATTGTAGTTCACCTTTTGCCCTTTGTGTTGGTTGGACAAAACAGAGGCTGTGATAGGAGCTTGTGTAGCATCTAAGTATTTAGGTGTCAAACTCAGAAGCAAAGGGAGAGGTTTAGGAGATTCAGAGAAGAAGGAAAAGTAAGTATAAGGGTATATTATCAAAATTGTTGCTGTTGGCAAAACAGGAGCTCAGATACCCAAGGACCATCTGGGAAGTGTTCAGATGGCCTCCTCAGATGCTCACTCAAAGCACGTCATGTGGAGGTCATCTGCTTTCACCCCTGTAGATTGACAGTAGTGTCCAGGATTGTACGCTCCATTCCCCCATGAGCTATGCATGCCTGTGGGCTGAGTGAGCTCCCCCCACATCTGCAGCGTCAGAGTCATCCCAGAAAGCAAAGTATTCATTTGAGGTGAATGAAATCCACTTAGACTTCTACTGAGCCATGGCTGGAGTTAGAGGTGAAGCTGAGAGGCAGGGGGGTAAGACTACAGCAGTCTGTCCCTTGCACTGCTCAAGTTCACCTACAACCCTACATTAAGGCCACTGTAACTAAGCCTTCAGGCTGGGAGACAGCCATGATCTCTTCAAAAGATTTCACATACAAGAGTGCAGAGAACAAACCACAGCTCCTGCTGCTACAGTTGATCACAAGCTATAACTGATCATTGAGATCTCTCTCATCCACCAGACATTCTAGGTTTCCCTCACTCAGCACTTCAGATGAAACAGTTTGCTTTCCTGGGGGCAGGGAGGGGACTGGTGACTCTGAGTTCCAGGCCTGAGAGAACCGAGCCTTTAGTTGCCTTGCCCTGAACAGACTGAGTTGTCCCAATTATCTTTTCATTGTTACCATTGAGCGTGGAAGTCACACAAATCAGAGAATCACGTGGAGAGGAAGGGGAGCTGACTGGAGCCCAGGAACCATGTCAGGGGGTCGTCGCATGGATACATCTCTGGGAAGGATGGGTAAACCTAGGCTGAAAAGTCTCTAACTGCACTAAGATCTCTTTATCTCTCTGCCAGTTGCATTTATGAGTGATATCCTAGAAGGTCTTGAGCTGATGCAGACCCACAAGCTGTTGACCATGCAGTTAGCTACGTTGGCTTCCATGGAAAGAAGGGCCACCCTACTTCATTTGTAACTTTTTACTAGATCAAGGTTTCCAGAGGAATGGTCAGTGTGCTCTTTCACTTCTCTACCATAGAGAAAAAATACTGATGTAATCAACGGCACAAACACTAGATTCTAGTTATTTCTAAATTCATCTTACCCAGACCCCTATTTCCCTGACCCGTCTGGAAAACTGCATTCTATCCAAAACACTGGCTTGCACTTAACTGGGCAGGAGATTCCACACAGCAAAGGACAGTTAAGCAATTCCGAGAAAAATAAATCCCCCTGTGACTGTTAGCATTTAAATGCCTCTAAAGTTCCAGTATGAATTAGTTATAGCTCAGTTTTCATAAGTTGACAAGTCTGGGGATCGTCACTGTGATAAAAAGAAATAGAGAATGTTGAAAGACCACCTTGCCTAGTTCACTATTTTTACTTAAAATTGACCCTAAAAATGAGACATTTCTTATGGCTTCATTTCTACTAAGATTCTTAGAGTTATATCCATGCTACCACCCCCTGACATGGTTCCTGGGCTCCAGTCAGCTCCCCTTCCTCACCATGTGCTCTCTGAACCTGTTTGCGCATCTTCCACCTCCATGATTTCTCTGCTCAGGCAATTTCTCCCACATAAAATATAATCACCCTCTTCACCAACTTTAAGCCCACGCTCTCTCCAGAGCAGCTTAGGTAACTCCAGGGCACAAGAGGTCTTTACCTTATCTCTCATCCTAAGACGGATTACATGTACCATGACTTTGTTTGCCTGTGACTATATATATCTTTTATTGTTCATTGCTATTTTATTTTCCATGTATTTTAATTGATCAAATGGGTATTCTTTATACCCAGACAAAAGCAAAAACAGCAGTCTCCCATACTAAGTGCTCAATAAATGACAGATTAGTGGGTTGGAGGATTAGTCTTGAAAATCCCAGTCCCATTATCCCAGCTTCTAGACTGTGTGGGTTGCCAGGTCTCAGCGGTCAAATGATCTCCTAGTTTGTGGTCTAAATACCAGCAGCAAATGACCAAAGTCACACATCCTCCCACAGTTCCTCACATATTTCTCAAAGGGATTTTTAAGGTGCTTTATGACTGCCCCCTTTCTACTCATTCTCATCAATTGAGTTGCTCCTTGCTGACTTCTGTGACCCACCACAGACTTCTCCAGAAGTCAATGAATAAGGCAAATACAGCAATGAGAGTCTGGTGGTGGGAGGTGCTCCGGTGGCTCTAGGATGTGACTAAACATATTAACTCTTAACCAGAAATGAAAGGTCAATGAGACCATTTTCTTTTTGAAACAAGGGTTCTTCTGCTTGACCAGTTGATGAATTTTCATGAGGAAATGTAATGAAATTAGAGACAGGAAATAACTCTAACAGCCTTCTTATGGGGTGGGAAGTGAAGCCCTCCTGGGAGGCCTGGAAGGGACTCTCTGACAGTCGTCAAGAGCATGGGCTCTGAAGTCAAACAGACTTGGTCTTTAAATCCTCTCTCTGCTACTAGCTTTGAGAACACGAACATATAACTGAGACATCCTAGAACTTGGTCTCACATTTGTGGAATAAGGGTAAATAAATAATGATAGATACCTTAGAGAGTGATTGTGGGGATTGAATTAAATATGCTTGCAAAGTCCTCAGCACTCGATGTGAAACGGGGGTGTGGGGTGTGAGGAATATAGTGCCTCTAACAAGAATGCATGGGACTGTGACAAGGATAAAACATAGTTCTCCCATTGCATCATCACATCATTGTTAAGTAACATGTAATTATTATAAAACAATCTATAAGAATATTTATTAGGATATAGGCTAAGCTGCCATAACAGAGAGACCTCAAAATATGGCTCCGACAAGAGAGAAGCATATTCCTCGCTTAAATAGTATTCAGATAGAAGGTGATTCAGAGCAGGAAGGTATCTATATTCTGTTCTTTCTGGGTTCTTTGCATCTTATGGCTCCCCCATTCTGTAGAATGTTGTCTCTGTGGAACTGTCAAAGCTGGATGACTACCACATCCATGTTTCAGAAAGGGAGAAGAGTGGTGGAAGATGTATCCATTGTCTTAAGGCCAAGACTCAGAAGACCCATGACTTGCACTTAGTTTTCATCGTTGATCACACCTAACTGAAGAGGCTCCAGAATGTAGTCTTGAGAAACCATGTGTCCAGCTAGTGCCCTAATAGGGAAGAAAGGGAGAATGGATTTACGAGATAAGCATTAGTCTGCTTATCCGAGGTAACTAAGGACAAGGAGGATCGGGCCAGGTAGACTAGATAGACAGCTGATTAATTAAGCCCCCAAAATCCTCATTGACATTTCATGTAGATGGTACTTGGCTCTATAGGGGATTCAGAGGCGACTTAGGTGAAGTCTTTGCACTCCGAATACTTACAGGCTAAGCAGACCAATGTTCATCATTAGAAAGTCTTCAGGGAGGGGCGCCTGAGTGGCTCAGTTGGTTAAGCGACTGCCTTCAGCTCAGGTCATGATCCCGGAGTCCCAGGATCGAGTCTCATATCAGGCTCCCAACTCTGCAGGGAGCCTGCTTCTCCCCCTGACTTTCTCTCCTCTCATGTTCTCTCTCTCTCTGTCAAATAAATAAATAAAATCTTTTAAAAAAAAAAAAGAAAGAAAGTCTTCAGGGATGAATAGAGCTTATGTACGTACGTGGAAGGGGCTATGAAGGAAACTGCGAAGGACACAGGTTTGCAGAGAGGTGCTGACGTAGGGATTTCTCCTGTTGTGAAGACACTGAAGGTCCCAGGGCTCCTTGACTCACGGGTGCTGAGGTAGGGATTTCTCCTGTCGTGAGGACACTGAAGGTCCCAGGGCTCCTTGACTCATGGGTGCTGAGGTAGGGATTTCTCCTGTTGCGAGGACACTGAAGGTCCCAGGGCTCCTTGACTCATGGGTGCTGAGGTAGGGATTTCTCCTGTTGTGAGGACACTGAAGGTCCCAGGGCTCCTTGACTCACGAGCTACTGTGGTGGTGCTTACTAAGCATTCCCTAAAGTAAAGGAGCAGTTGTAGGCAGTGTGGGTTATCCAGTGTGTAGATGAGGCAGGCTTCTGAATCCTTTCTTCCTTACTGTTCACCATACTGTTTTCAATGGAGACAAATATATGTGGGGCCTGAGCTTTGGAGTAAGCAGATCCAGGCTTGTAATCCTCACTCTGCCACTTACTTAGCAGTGATAACCTCAGATAGATTGTTTAGCGTCTCGGAGCCTTACTTCCTAACTCTAGTTGAAGGTTGGCAAGGATTTCCCATGGTATAAACACAGTCGGAAGCCTCCTCGTTGTTCAGGTTCTAACTCCTGCTGCTGATGAACAGAAAACAAGTTAGTGCAGAGGAGACTGATGTCTTAGCCATAACTCCAGACGTATGACCCAATAGCCCTGTTATCTTTTACGGTTCAGAATATACTGCTGACCTTGGGTTTGTTTTCATCTATTTCCTGTTAGGATTATTTGGGGATTTTTGGTAGTTTAAAACTCTTTAACCTTTACCTCGCTGTGTATGAGGAAAGCTAAAGTTGTTACCAACTTCTTAGTCTCCAGATACTAATACAGGTTTTTAGTGTTTGTTTTTATTATATTAATTTTGCATGATGTGAATACGCTCTCCCATCAATACTTGTATTATGGTGCTATATATTTGGTAGTGATTCTTTACTCTTGGGAAGGGATTTTAAAAATACTGTGATGAAACTGGGTTGCTTCTTTTGATTTTCATATTTTAAATAAAGCCACAGTCATTTATACAAAAGAAAAGCATCTGTCCCTGGGCAAATCTTTTGAGGACAGAGGTCAAAGTAAACTGCATAAGGTTTTTACATCATTTCTGTATGTATTTGATATATAGATCAATAGCTGTACAAATTTAATCTTTTATTTTCTTGGTAACTTGTGATCAGTGAGAAAGTATTTGAGACTTTCTCATGAAGTGTATATAATGGTGTGAAAAATTCCTTCAGAGAAACTTAGGTTCCTTTCATTTTTACCAAACTGCAAATGTTCAGCATGGATGCGAAAAGCATTAAAATTATAACTTTGTGTACAAGATGAAAGTAATTCACTAAACCTGCCCTTTTTTACACAAAATAAAATGTTAAAATTAAAAAATAAAATAAAATAAAATGAGGGGCTCAGATTAAATGATGTCTAATCCCTTCTCAGCTAAAATGATCAATGATTCTCAGGCGGCATTGAGATGGGGGGAGAGGGAAGGTAGTTGGTGGGACCGAGCCCTTCCTCCCCAGCAGTTTTGCCAGGTTTTTCCTGGAATAGGCTCTTGTGTTTATTCTGTATAAATTACTCCAACGGGCAAAATTCAGGCTTTTGGAAAGAGCACAGCTTCCTTTGGGTTCTCTTCTACCTCCTATTATGAAGCCCCCTCCAGGCCTCCCCATTGTCAGTCTTGAGCCCTTATTCTAACCTATAGATGCCCAGAACTCTCCTCTACAAGGCCCTCCCCTGTCTCCAAAATTGCTGTTCTCATCCACCTCTGCTAAACTCACATCTCCTCAGTGCCAGAACACTGATTAGCTGAGCCAAGGAAAGGGCGCATTGTAGTAATTCACACTGAGGCATGAATGACTGGATTTTGTATTTTAACGCTATCTACAATATTGTATTTTCCCAAAAGGATCTTGTTAATTCTTGAAATTGAATGATTATTGGCATGGATTCTGAGCACCGTGAATGCTTGTCAGTAGAGAGAAAAGACATGTTCGGATTGAGGGATTAGCCTACTAGAAAGAAAAATGATGATTGATAGACAGACAGACAGACAGACGAACAGACAGATGTATTAGAATGATGAAAAACACGGAATCGGAAACCAGCCTAGATGATATCTCAGCTCTGTCTCTTACTATGTAACTTTGGGAAAGTTTCC
Organism: Procyon lotor; assembly: GCA_028646535.1. Taxonomy (NCBI): domain Eukaryota; kingdom Metazoa; phylum Chordata; class Mammalia; order Carnivora; family Procyonidae; genus Procyon; species Procyon lotor. The sequence goes on along the minus strand of CM053615.1, from coordinate 3,587,093 downwards.
TAGACTCTCTGCATATCACTGTCTTTACCAGGAAAATGAGGGTCATTGCAAATCCTGCCACATTAGGGTGGTTGTGAGAAGGAAATGAGCTAGAACCCACAGCACACATAGATTAGTACCTGGCAGGGGATAAAATGCTCGCTGCACGTTGGCCATGTTGGTTGTAACCCACTCAGATGGCCAACTTGTTGGTTTACCTCTAAGCCACCATGTAATGGGATTCTGGTGCTTTTCTTTCATCCAGATGGCCAAGAACTTGACACCCCTTCAAACTGGCTGCTTCATGTTTTCATCCCTTCCTTCATCATTGCTTTGATATTCGTAGCTACAATAATAGGCCTAAGAAAACAGCTCTTCCAAAAGCTTCTTTTTAGAAAAGGTAAGTGAGTTTCACTCAGGGTAACTGAATGGACTGAGTGTCCGACTCCACTTTTCTCCAATGGCCTACAGCTTCCCGGTTTCCCACAAACCTCCCAAGTCTCGCGCATCGCTTTGGGCTCAGAGGGCTTGTCCTGATGATTTTCCCCAGAAGAAAATGGCTCTAGTTCTCAGTGAGCTGAAATCCCCATACTGTTTTAAAAGGAGTGTTATTTTGGCAACGCAGATGGCTGCGTGTCAGGGTTCGCAGGTGGGAGGGTACCAACATCACTTCAGAGGATTCCTTCGGTTCTCATCCCCTGTTTACCCAGTCTGGCTGTTGGCAGAGCTAAGCCTTCCTCCAATCCCCTAAATGCCCCGGTTTCTAAGGAAAGGAGAAAAGCATGGGAGGCCATGTGGGGACAGGAAAAGCAACTGTTTTGATGGTGCCCGGAAGTCTTTCAGCAGCTCCCAGGAGTCCCTCCTCAGCCTGTCCTCTTGTCACCCACCCACTCCCGTTGTGCGACATTTGAACCCTGGCCACAATATCTGCAGACTGTCTGGTGCTTTCCTAAACTATTCCTTTGTCAGCACCCAATGAGCTCCTCCCAAAGTCTATACACGGCCTTGTCTATAGAAAAGAAACTACGTGTAGGAATAACTCAGTAAGAATTTGGGGTGGCTACTATTTGAGAATTAGGGGGGCTTTTAGGTTGTTGTCATGCTGCATCTGTAGTCTAACTTCTGTATTCTCTTCTGCCATAAGATATTCTCGTGCTCTGTTTGTCCATTGCCCTATGCATGCATCAACTTGGGTGCTAACCACAAAACCTTCTACTATAAAATCTGAGGAATTATTGTCAACAGAAAGGGGGATGAGGGTTGGGGAGGAAGGAAGAAGTGAAGAAAGAAGGGGAAAGAGGAAGGGGAAAGGAAAAAGAAAGAGAGAGAAATGATAGAAATGGAGCGATGAGAAAGGGCATCTCATGGTAAAGGAGGATTTACAGCATCTGGTAGAACTTTAAGATCACTTCTGCAAGTCTGTGAACTCAGAGAACCTTGTCTTCTGCCCCTCGTTAGAATCTTGTCTTCTGTTATCTTCTTTTTCCTCTCCCATGCACACCTCTCAGAAACAGACCTATACCTAGTTCCAGGCCTGGGGCCCGAGAATGCTTCAGTCACCTCAGGAATGAGCAAGAGTTTTCTGTCTCTACTCTCTTTGGAAGAATGAAATGGGTCACACTCACAGGTAGAGAAGAAGAATTTCTTCCCCTCATCCTTCATCCCAGTCTCAAGAGGGGCAAGGATATCCGTAGCTCCAAGCTGGGTGCAAGAGTCAGGTGCCACCTGTGGTGGGAGACACTTGTTACTAATGAGAGTTAAGTAAATAAATTTGCAAATCGTTCCTTTTTTTGTTTTTAATGAGCCAGAGTAAAATCATGGCTGCCTGTATAATACCCACCCTTTACCCCTACCCCATAACTCGCATGCACTGGAGTCTGCTTTCTCTCATTGGATGCACATGCGGACACACATGCAGAAATGCATCTGCCATGCATATAGACTCAGGTGTCATGGAAAAAGGTTGAGAATGGCTGACACTGAGTAGAGCTTCCAGCCAGGGTCAGAAGGCTAGGTCTGCACCCAGTGCTGCCATATATTGGCTCTGTGATCTTGTACGAATCACCTACCTTCTTTGAGATGGTTTTTCTACCTGTAAAATGGGTGGTGATATGAGAATGAGCACTTCACGGCTTATCGACCCAACCTCGCTGTCCCTACCAGAGTTCACCTGGACTAGAACAGGGCCTTCCAAGCTGTCTTCCTCCATCCACTCTTGCCACCTCCGATATGGTCTATTTTCACTTTTAGCTGGAACAGG